>JAHBCN010001662.1:0-110638 GCA_019359885.1 Listronotus oregonensis | reverse complement strand
TTCGGGTTTTTACCAAACGGCCAAGAAGCAACATTGAAAGTATTTTTTTTTTTAAAAAGCGAAGCCCCATGATAATCCGCCAAAATATATCATATTCGGCTTTGAAAAACCCCCGGATAACTCAGTTCGCGAAATGTAAAAACCTGTTTAAACACCTACCGAAATAGAAACTATTTCGGCAATCGATCATTTCCGCCCCATTTCGCGAACTGATTTTTTTTTTCGGCGAATGGGCGAATTCGGCATATGAGTTTTTTAATATATATATATATATATATATATATATATATATATATATATATATATATATATATATATATATATATATATATATATATATATATATATATATATATATATATATATATATATAGAACAATAATAAAATGTATTTTTTTAATTTTAAAAAAATGTATGTTTTTATGAATTTTTGTTAGTAGTTAATTGTGAGAAATATTTTAGAGAAAATTTTTTACAAATGTAAATTGGCCCCTATATCTCTGTAATTTTTTTTTTAAAGTTGTACCCCCTAATGATCCTTTTTTTTTTTTGTAGATAATTTTTTTAAAAACCCCTTAAAAATATAAAAAAAAATTTTTTAAAAAAAAGCCCTCCATGGGGAAAAAAACGTAAAAAAATATTTTTTTTGAATTATACAGAACACCTCATCCAAAAAAAACTTAGTTAGTAGAAATTTTTGTGATTTTTTGTCCCAAACTTTTTTTAAATTGCAGAGTAATCATTTATTTAACCCAAAATGGGTAATGTTGTTTATGCATCTCTACAATACATAATGCTTTTTGAATAAAGTAATTCTTAGACATTTATTGCACTGTAGATCAAAATGCAAACATATCAAAGTTAAATTATGGGTTTTTAAATTTTACGGTTACATTATCAATACTAGGAGCCCAACTTTATTAAAAAAAAAATAATAAATTTAGGAACATAGGTTCGTCTGTGCCACCACTTATAAGTAACATAAAAAACCTTTTTTAAAAAAATTTTTTTGCTCAACAACGGTTTTACCCCTTAAAACTTCGGGGTCCCACTTTTTTTAATGGGGAAAACTGGGGGCCGGAAAAAAATGCCCGATCCCCAAAATTTCTAATGATATGCAAAAGCTAAAAAAAACCCCCCAATTTAAAAAAAAAATTTTTTTCCACCCCAAAAAAGGTCTCATTTTTTTTAACAAAAATCCCCAATATTGCAAAAAAAAAAGGTTTTTCCCAAAAAGCAAAACCCCAAAAGTAAAAACCCTTTTTTTTCACCAAAAAAAGGCACCCCAACTATTCCCCCTGCCTAAGGGGGCGGAAAATCTTTTGCCGGGGTTTTTTCCCGGAAAATTTTTGACCAATCTGCACAAGTTCCAAAATGGTAAATCCAAGTTTTTTAGAAAATTTATCCTCGAATCCTTTTGCCACCTTGAAATGGCCCAAAACCTTTCTCCCAAGCCATTTTCCGAGAGAAAAAAGGGGAAAATTCAACCAATGTGCACAAGTTCGAAAATGGAAAACCCGGAGTTTGTAATGTTAAATTAAGTCCTTAAATACCATTTCCTAATATATATATATATATATATATATATATATATATATATAAAAAGGGAAACATATTTTTGGAAACCGTAAAAATACGAACCCCGGTTTTTATGGCAAAGTTGGTTTTGGGGCCCCTAACAAACAGCCGAGGGTTGAAAATTCCAGAAAAATCCAAAAAACAGGCTGATTTCGTTTTTTTTTTTTGACGTTTTTAAAAAGAGAAAAAAAAAAAAAGGGAAAACTTTCTTAGGCCTTTTTTGGCTGGGTAAGATTTTTAAACGACGTTTTTTTTTAGACCATATAACTTTATTTTTTAAATGGGCCCCTAATTTTATTGCTTTTTTTTAAAAGCAAATTCCCAATTCAAAAATGTATAACACTTAATATTTTTTTTTTTTATTTTCCATAAGAGACAATGAGTAAGACAAGGGGGAAAGGACATCATTTCTTATAGGGGCGTTCCCCATTTGTTAATAAATATTAAGTGTTATACATTTTTGTAATTGGGATAATAAGAAGGGGTTTAAAAAATTAAAAAAAAAACCCAGGTCCGTTTTAAAAAAAAATTTAAAATTGATGATGGTCTAACGAAAACGAAACGTCGTACAGAAAATCTCTAACCCTTTTTTTTTTAAAAATTTAAAAAATGGCTATAAGAAAGTGTCTTTTGTTTTTCCATATCTTTTTAACGTCAGAAAAAAAATAAAAACGAAATCAGCAAATTTCGGTTTTTTCCGGATATCCCGGGGGTACTCGGAATTTTACAACTTACTAATCGGCATGTTGTTGGGGCCCCCCAAATGCGAACCCCAAATTTAACCGGGGCTTCGTATCTCTTAGGTTTTTCCAAAACCCCCCCTGTACTAAAATTGGGGACCCTGTATATAAAACAGGGTGATTCATAAGTCGGGGGCAAAAAGGGACCCCCCACTCTTTTTTTAAATTTTTAAACAAAAAATTAAAAAATATTTTTTTAAATTCGCCTTTGATTATAAGATATTTGCAAAAAAATGAAATAGAATTTTGTAGTACAATAATCTATTCGCTGTTTAAAAAAATACGTCGTATGTGAAAATAAGTGTTGGTAAATACTAGAAAAAATTTAAAAATTTTTGATATTAAATTATTAAAAAACATATGGTACATAACAACTAATAACATTTATTTTTTAAAAAAAACAAAATAAACAAAGAAATGTAAAACAAAATTATAACAAGTGTTAAAAAAAATTTCCCCCCATTCTCACGGATGCAAGCATGACATCTGTTTATTAATGAATTGTACCCCTTTTCAAAATTTGTTGTAACCCTTTAATATGTTTTTACAGCATTATTAATTTTTTTCCTGCAATTGTTCAACCGAGTTTATTTGTACAGCATAAACCATCTGTTTCAAATGGCCCCAGAGATAAAAGTCAAGGGGGTTGAGGTCAGGGGGCCTTTTTGGGGGGCCCAAGAACAGGAAAATTTTGCCATCCATCTTTGATTTTAAAAATTATTATTCAACCACCTAACAACATTTCTTCCAACGTGGGTGGTGCACCATCGTGTTGATACCACATTCTGTTCTGTAGGTTGAGAGGCAAATCATCCAGAAAGTATTTTCAACTTGTTTTCCCCAAAAGTTCCAAGTATAAATTAGCATTCAATGGGGGGGGTAGAATTGGGGAGAAAAATTTCCGTTAAAAATGAAACACCAGGTGTTGATGCATAATCTTTGGGGGAAATTTTGGGGAACTCTTATGGCGTGAGGATTTTCAGTGACCAAATGTGGTTTTTGGGGGGAAATTATTTACCATCTCTGGTGAAAATTGTTTCCCCCCGGGGACCACAAGGTCTCTCGAATAAACTCCGGATTTACATTGTGTTGTTCTAATAACCACTAAAAAAAAACAGACGTTGTTCTGTGTCACCTGGTTCCAAATTTTGCACGTTTTGCCGATGGAAGGGGGGTGGAGAACTTCCTTTTTTAAAGTTCGCCAAGCGAAACTCTGAGTGTTGGTTACGTGTTGCAATTCGTCGAGTACAATTTTGGTTGATCAGAACCGAATCAATTACAGTTTCCCTTTTTTGTACTGTATGACTTCTATTACGGCCTTTTTTGGGGACGCTTAACAATTCCACATTCGCGAAGTCTTTGAAAGGGTAAAAAAAAAACGCGTCTAAAGGGTTTTTGCCTTCTTTTGGGGAAACCTCTGCTGATACTCACGACAAGTTAGACCTTTCCCCGTCACATAAACCGTAGATATAAATGATATCAGCATATTCTTCGTTGGTAAACTCCATCTTCTCGTAGCTTTTACAATAACAGATTTCAAATGCATTTAACTTTGGGGACAACTTTTCAAATTTAATTTCACATATGGCGTGGGGTTTAATGCGTTTCCCCGATTAAGAAGGCTTTTTTTATTTTAATTATTTCGTCGGTAAAAGTTTGAAGTAAAATATCCCCCAAACAAAAAGGGAAATTTTTTAAAAAAAAGTATTCTTCATTTTCGATTCAGAAAAAAAATGAGTGCGGGATCCCATTTTTCGCCCCGACATGAATCCCCGTATATATATATATATATATATATATATATATATATATATATATATATATATATATATATATATATAAAATATATTTATATATATATATATATATATATATATATATATATATATATATATATATATATATATATATATATATATATATATATATATATATATATATATATATATATTTTAACTTGGGGATGCGGTTAACAAGAGGACAAATGGACCAAAAAGGAAAAGATGGGGAAAAAAGTCCTTCTTGTTAAAAATTCTGCTTGTCGAAAAACTATGAACTACAATGAGAAAATAGATTGTTATCATGCAGGGCGTCTCAAAAATGCAAAAACATAAAATCAAACAAGAACAAACAGTCATTTTTTGTCCTTTTACTGTAAAATAATAAATAAAAAACTTGCTCCCAATTTATTTCTAAACCTGATTCCGAACTTATGGAAGAAAATTTAAATTTGTGAAAAATTAAAACAAAATCAACATTTTTGCAAGTACGCACTTTACCACTTTTACCTGTTTATTACCTTTACATTACTAAACATTAATGAAAAATGTAAATTTAAAATGCGTACTTGCAAAACTGTTGATTTTTTTTAAATTTTTTGTAAATTCAAATTTTTTAAATTTTGGTCCATTTGTCCTCTTGTTAACCGTATCCGCGGACATACTGCATATAAGATGTATATATATATATATATATATATATATATATATATATATATATATATATATATATATATATATATATATATAAATATATATAAAGTAAATTCCACGGAAAGGTAGGGAAAAAAAACTTTTTTTTTTGATTTTATCGAAAAAAGCTACTCAAAAAATTTTGCTACTTTAAAAAAAATTTAGAAATTTTAAAAATTTCAGGGGAAATTGAAAAAACCAAAATGGTACAAGAGTAAAGTGCATTTTTTGGAAGATATGGAAAAATTACTAGGAAAAGTTGTTCAAAATTGGTAGTTCTAAACCAATATTCAAAAAATCGGCCTAACTTTTTTTTTTGGATTAAATTTATTTTAATATCGTTTAAATTTTTTAATATCAATTTATTATTACATTTTTGCAGTTAAGTAGGCATTTAAAAAACTGACGATACTGCGGCCCAATGAATTATAAAAGCAAAGTATCAATAAAGCTTGTCACTATCAACGCCTACTAGTACAAAACTTTGGAATTAGTTAATTGATAATAAAATTTTAATCACAAATAAATAAAAGTGTGCCGATTTTTCGAAAATTGGTATTAGAGATACCTTTTTAGTTTAACAACTTTTCAGTAACTTATTTCCATTTCTTTGCAAATAAAACTTTTACTCTTGTACCATTTTAAGTTTTTCAATTTTTGAACACCGCGTATAAAATATGTTAAATGTTTTATCCCAATCTTACTCTAAGAAGCGCAAACATTTTTTTAAAACAAGTAATTTTTCGATAAAATTAAAAATAAAAAAAGTTTTTTTCCATTCAACACCTTTTCCGTGGACAACATGTGGAAAAGGTGTTGAATAAAAACTTTTTTTTAATTTTATCAAAAATTATTTAAAAAAAATTTTGCTAGTTCTTAAAGTAAGATTGGGATAAAAACTTTAACAAATTTTATACGCGGTATTCGAAAATTGAAAAAACTTTTAAAAGGTTCAAGGTCAAATGCATTTATTTGGTAGATAGGAAATAAGTTCTAGAAAAGTTGTTCAAAAAAAAAAGATAGTTCCTAATATCATTTTCAAAAAATCGCCTACTTTTATTAATTTGTGATAAAAATTTTTAATATTATCTAATTCCAAATTAACAACTTAATTGTACTAGTAGGCTTGATAGTGACAAGCTTTATTGACACTTCTTTTTATAATTTATTAGCCGCAAAACGTCGCTTACCTAACAGCAAAAAATTTGATAAAATTAATATTAAAAATTTAAATTGATATTAAAATAATTTGATCGCAAATAAATAAAAGGGGCCATTTTTTTGAAAATTGGTATTAGACACTACCTTTTAATTTTGAACAACTTTTCCTATAACTTATTTCCATATCTTCACAAAAAATGCACTTTACTCTGGTACCATTTTAAGTTTTTTAATTTTCTGAACACCGCGTATAAAATATGTCAAATGTTTCTATTCCAACTTACTTGAAGTAGCAAAATTTTTTATCAAGAGTAGCTTTTTTCGATAAAATCAAAAATAAAAAAGTTTTTTCTTCAACCCTTTTCCGTGGAATACTTTATAATATAATATATATATATATATATATATATATATATATATATATATATATATATATATATATATATATATATATATATATTATATATATATATATATATATATATATATATATATATATATATATATATATATATATATATATATATATATATATATATATATATATATATATATATATATATATATATATATATATATATATATATATAGACATAAACTGTATTTATATTATATACCAATATATAATGAAATATTCAGGAATCCAGATATTAAAAAAGTGAACGAGTACTAATCAAAACTAGCAACTTTGGTGCGTTCTGGCTAAAACATAATGTTGGTAAGGTTCATAACCTCCGGTTCTTACTAACCAGAATGCAGCAAAGTGGATAGTTTCGGTTACTGTTCGTTCAGTTTGTTTTAAAACTTGACATTCACCGGCGAATTTTGACCATTACCAAATTCGGTCTTTCAAAATAAAATTTATGTTTTAAGCATTTTTATCTTGGTTTATTTACCTATATTATTATTTAATTTTTTTTTAATTACCACAAATAATATGTAAATTACAAAATATGACAACATACATTACGTTAAGATAATCTAAACTTTTATATTAATCCCGAGAGATCCACTTTTATTTTTGTTTCTATAATTACGTTTTTTATTCTAATGGGCAAACTGACCCAAATAAGACCATTTACAGGATTTAATGTCCGACCCAAACCAAACAGAAATTTCTGAAACTTTTTACGACGTTACATGCTTTTAGAGCTCCAAGTTTTATGTAACAACTTTCTAAGGATCACTTAGTTATTTACTTTTTAAAACTCTTAAAAGTTTTTTAAAATGTACGAGAAAAAGTCTAAAATTTAACAAATATAAAATAAATTTAAATTTATATTTAGGTGAAGGATATTTATAAAAGCCCATAGGTATTAAATATTCCAATATATTTTATTTGATACTTATGTAATACGTAGGAATTTTCTATATAAATTAATAGATAATAAATATACAGATTGATTTATAAAAAATTGGGTCTACGTTTTATTGGGAGCGTGAAAATAAAAACATTTTATTGTAAATCAAAGCAGAAAGACAATCTCAATGTTGCCAATAGTTGAAGTAGATCCTTAAGCTTTTTTTACGCTTTTCAAGCAAGGAATGTGTTATTTGCGACGCGTGTTGTGGCCCCGGTCACCCGTCACCTTCCATCTACTGGCAGTATAAAAAGATAGAGCTGGGATACTGATATTTGATTTAATTTTTATGATTTTTACTTCGTAACTAAACCAAGTTTCTTGGAAATCATTATCAGCTTTTAACGTTACTGTAAAGCAAATTAAACGGTAACAAGGATTTTATTGTTTATATATTGAATACCTATAGGGTTAAAATAAACGTATTGTTCTAAAATAAAATTAAAAACATAATATTCTAATAAAAAAATAATACAAAAATCAATTAACTCTTTAAAATAAAATATAATTCTTACAATTTAAATTAAACAGGAAATTTCAAATGCTAACAAAAAATTAAGTTAAGGTCTTCCCTTCAAGCAGAAACATTTTTTAAGATTATTAGATAAAACCGACTTTTCAAACTTTCTAAAAATATTTACAACTATTTAAAAAAGTAGATACTAGTTGATCAGGATTGACAAAAGCATAATGCCTAATGGCTTCTTAGGCACGTTAAACTAGATACAGTATCATTTATTAATATTAACCTTTTGCTCGCAAAAGTATATTTTTTTAACAAAGGCACAAAAGTTCAAGTTGAAAAAGCAAAGTGGGTTATACAGGGTGGTCCACTAAGCGCGCGTCGGTAAATAGTTACTAAACTGTTGAACTTATGAGAAAATTTTCTTAACAAAACTTTTAAAATTTTATTTCTGCTACAATCCGAAATTATTTTCGAGTATACAAAAAAGAGTAATATCAAAAATTATATTTCTGTTAAATGAAATACCCTATGTTTTTATGTGGCAGATAAAGCCTCTGTGAGTTCTGTATTCAAATTTAAATTTGTATGTGGGTCGAATGCAGCGTTGCCAAGCTATGAATTTTTTTTCAAGATAAGTCAAAAACATACTTTTTTCAAAATGATAT
This sequence comes from Listronotus oregonensis, assembly GCA_019359885.1. Classification (NCBI taxonomy): domain Eukaryota; kingdom Metazoa; phylum Arthropoda; class Insecta; order Coleoptera; family Curculionidae; genus Listronotus; species Listronotus oregonensis. The sequence continues at coordinate 102,196 of JAHBCN010001662.1, read as the reverse complement.
GTCTTCGCCACTGTTTGTTAATTTTACTGACTAATTTACACCTAATGTTGACATACTTTATCCTAAACTATCTTCATTTTTTTTAATATACAGGGTGTCCAAAATATTTATTCAAACATCTCTATTTTCAATTCTATTTTAATTAATTTTCTTAAATACAACACCCTGTATATTATTTTGCCGTTGAAAAGCTTTAAGTGTCCTCTTTTAAAAAACATTATGTTTACCTTACCCATCGCACTATCGTTTTACGATATTAAGGCTTTTCCGTAAATTTACACTCAAAATGTAGGCGGCATGGCTCAAGAAGTCGAAACAATTGATACTCGTTGGCATGTCAGTGTTAGTAATTATTTATGTATTGTGGTGACATTTGTTTACATCTTGTGTATATTATTTTCCTTATTAAGAGGTATTTGGCAATTAAAATAAAGTATACCCAGCAAGAATCAATTGAAATTATTTATATCCTTGGAGAATGTTTTAAGAATTGTCTTTTGGCATCCCGAATATACAGTGAGAGATTTCTTGAGAGAAGACATCCAGATGCAAGATCATTCCAAAGATTGATTGGATAGATTTGACAGGACTGGAACAGTTAAGTACGAGAAGCATAAAAGAATAAAGCCAGTGGTAAAATAATAAAATGAATTTAACGTGGTCGCATCTGTTGTTGAAGTCCCACATAGAAGTACAGCGGACATAAGTAAATTGCTGATCTGAGGTCAAACTTCTGTAAAGAGAATGTTGTGTAAGAATAAGTTTTATCCATATCGTGTGCAATTAAATCAAGCACTTGAAGACAAGACTTTGAAAATAGGATAAATTTCTGTAATTGGGGTCTTGCATGAATTAGAGAAGATGTACGATTTTTAAACATTGTATTATTTACCGATAAGGCGACATTCCACAATAATGGTCATGTAAACAGGCATAATTTACACTTTTATGCCGATGTTAATCTACATTTTATGAGAACTGTTGACCAGCAACATAGGTGGAGTATAAATGTTTGGGGAGGCATAATCTATAATAATAAATCCACATAATAGCGCCCTATTTTTTTATGGACACCTTAATGAATTGATCCTGATTATCTGCTAGGAAATATACCACTACAACTGGTAAGAAGGATGTGGTTCCAGTGCTGAAGTCCGAAACACTCTGGATAAAAAATTTCAAGCCGTTGGATCGGAAGAAGAGGACCTGTTCCTTGGCCTTCAAAGTAACCAGATCTGACAAAACTTAATTTTTTTCTATGGGGTATGTTAGAGAACTGGTCTACAAGACACCCCCAACTACAGCAGCAAATTTGCAAGAAAGAATAAGAGAAGCATTTAATTTAATGACGCCCTTAATGTTTCAAAATGTAAATAGATCTTTAACCGACAGGTTCAATATGTGTTTACAGCAAAATGGTAGAGTGTTTGAGTATTTAATGAATTAATTGGGTTTATGTAAATTTATTTATGTTACCATTATTAGTCTTGTGTTCTGAATAATTTTATTAAATGTAAATAAAATGATGTAAATTTATTATACAAAAAGAAGAAATATTATTATGCCAACCAGTATCAATTGTTTCGACTTCTTGAGCCATGCCGCCTACGATATTTCCCCTTTTGAATGTAAATTTACGGAAAAGCCTTAATATTTTAAAACGATAGTGCAATACATAAGGCAAACATAATGTTTTCTGAAAGAGCACCCCTTAAGCTTTTTAACGGCAAAAAAATATACAGGGTGTTGTATTTAAGAAATTTAATTAAAATAGAATTGAAAATAGAGATGTTTGAATAAATATTTTGGACACCCGGTATAAATTAAATTAAAAAATTAAGACAGTTTAGGATAAAGTAGGTCAACATTAGATTACATATAAATTTGTCAGCGAAATTAACAAACAGTGGCGATGACATAACAGTTTAAAAAATATATTAAATAATAATAGCTTGGCAACGCTGCATTCGACCTACATGTACAAATTTAAAGTTGAATGCAGAACCCACAGAGAATTCCATTTGCAAATAAAAACATAGGGTAATCCGTTTAACATAAATATAATTTTTGATATTACTCTTTTTTGAGGCACCCTGTATTCTAGAAAACAATTTTGGATTGTAGCAGAGATGAAATTTTAAAAGTTTTGTAAAGAAAATTTTCTCATAAGTTTAACGGTTTAGTAACTATTTACCGACGCGCGCTTACACCACCACCCTGTATACTATAGGCAGGACACGCGTGTAAAACAGCTACCGCCTTATCCTTCCAAACCAATTAAATTGGACGTAGGGGGTAAGATTCGACATGCCTAAAATAAAGAAATGTGACAGAGACATTTTTAGATCACTTAGATTTTTTAATTCATATCTTTTTTTTTCACAGAATGCCTTTCCCAAGGTCAAGCTTAGCCAACCTGTTTCTTTTACTGATAAGATCTTATTGATAGTTATTTTATTATTGGTTTAACTGTCAACTTTAATTTTTTTTTAATTTTAGAATTAAAAAAGCGTTTATTTGTCTTATAAAAAGATAGTAGGCTAAATTTATACTAAAAATTTTTTTCATTTCTTTTTTAATTTTAAATATGTATATTTAAACTTTTTAAAATAAATTTCCAACCTACAATGATCTGATGCTTATGATTTAGTTTATGACAATAATAGAATTAAATAGTCTTAAGTAATTAAACCAACAACTTTTTTTTTATCACTGTGTTTCAATAAAACATTAGGTTTTAAAACAAAAATCCTTCAAAATATTTTAAAAAAATTAAGCCTTTGTAAGGTACTTTTTAAATTTAAAATATTTATTTTTAGTTTTTATTTTTTTAATTATTTTATGCCGCACCATAAAGTAAAAGAATAAATATCCCGAAGTCAACTGAGATTTTTACACATACGAAGTAAATCCAGGTTTACATTTCAATAAATATTACTTTTGTGTTACCATAAGATTTTTGATACATATTACATTAAGAAATTATAAAATATTAGAAAAAATATAAATTAATAAGCCATTAAAACTAACATTAACAGATTGATTTTTTATTTTTTTGTTTCGTAATTCAGAAACATGTTTTAAATTTCCTTCGAACATTTTCTGATTGAAATGAGATATTTAGTTTATTAAAGCTAATAAGACCTTTATAAAAAACTGATTTATATAGTTTTGGATATGATTTTTAAGAAAAAATAATATTATTTGTTGTTGAGTAACTATCACAATCACAATTTAAAATTGTTAATGCTTTTGAATGTTGAGGTAAAAAATTATGGCTAACTTAAAAAATTAACATTAAAACTGATTGTTATTAGTTTTTAAATTTTTGCCTCTTAACCATTTTAATTAATATAACATGACACTTATTTTCGTATATGTATCCGTATTTAATATGATACACCAGAGCAGCAAGACGACAAGAAGCACCAGAAATTCCTGGTCTATGGCACTCATATAAAGGATCCAAAAAAAATCTAAGGGATAAAAAAAGCGACAAAAAATCCCACTGGAAAACAATATATAATGAGATAGACTGTGATATATGAGGCGACGGGTATAAGATAATAATGAAAAGTTTGTTGGGATTTCCGCCTAGGCTTCAAATGCCAATGGAAAGAGTTGAATCTGTGGCAAAAATCCTATTTCCAGAACATAAAACTGTGATATTTCACTGTGATAGATCTGTGATATTTACAAAATTTAGTATAAATGAGCTTAAGACTGCTTGTTCCAAGTTAAAGAACCAAAAAGCATCTGGGCCCAATGGGGTTCCCCCAGAAATTATAAAGCAACTGGTTACTATCAAGCCGGAGTATGTGCTATCCATCTATAATAAGCTGGCAGAGAGTGGTACTTTTCCGAAAGACTGGGAGCGGGCTACCCTTCTATTGCTAAGAAAAGGAGACAAGCCTTTAGAAAATCCCAGATCATATAGACCAATTTGTCTTCTGGATATCAAAGGTAAGCTCTTCGAACAACTTATTCTAATCAGGTTAAACAGCGAGTTAGACCGCACGGGCGGTTTATCAGAAAAGCAATTTGGATTTAGAGAAAAACGGCAAACTGTCAATGCAATAATGGAAGTCATTAAAGCCGCGGAAGATGCTGCAGCCTATACTCCTGCACATAGACGCTTTTGCGCAGCTATTACGCTAGATGTCAGAAATACTTTCAACAATGCTTCATGGCAAAATATACTGGACTGCTTAAGAAACAGAGAAATAGATGAAGGCCTTGTTAACATAATTAGGTCCTATCTCTCGGAGGGGGAAATAATTCTGGAAGCAGAAGGCAAAACAAAAATTAAGTTAATCAATGGTGGTGTTTCACAAGGCTCAGTTCTCGGTCCTACACTATTGAATATTATGTACGAGGAGTCTAAGCAAAATGCTAGATCTTCTCTTCTAATAACATGACAGCAGAAATGGGATAATGAAGCTCACGGACGTTGAACGAACAGACTTATTCCAAAAATCAAAGTATGGCTAAACAGACCGAGTGGAGAAATAGATTACTTTCTCTCTCAGGTGCTCTCGGGGCATGGTTGCTTCAGAAAGTACCTGTTTGATAGAAATAGAGCTGATTTGGACAGCTGTCTATACTGTGGGAAAATGGATGACGTCGAGCATACACTCTTCGTCTGTCAGAGATGGGAAAATGAGAGACAAGAGTTTGTAAGAACAACAAATTTAAATTTTAACGCTGAAAATATGATGGAGATGTTAATATTGTCAGAGGAAACCTGGGGCAAAGCTTATAAAGTATTAATGGGGATAATAAAAACAAAAGAACGGGAAGCCAGAATAAGATGAAAAAGAGCATAAAATAAGACAGCACTCGTACCGAAGTAATGCGAAAGCGGTTCCAGTACGGGTAGCCTATGTAGCTGAAAGTAGGGGAAGGGCTTAGTGGGTCGGCGCTGTCCAGACTCCCACACTACCACGTGCGCTAGAACACCAAGCACGGGTTGTGCATAGATATGCATTGCTAATCCCTACTATTTAAAAAAAAAATATGATACACATCGCTTTATTTTTTCTGCCTTATATAGAATAGTTAGGCAATACAAAAAATAAGGCAAAATAAGTGTTTTTTTTAATTAACATTTTAAATTATAGCTAAATATTTTTAAATAATTTATTCCTGGTGCAATTTTAAATCAAGAAATATGCCCAAATATTTAAATGAATTTGCAATTTCTAACTTATTTTTGTTAATATTGATATTTATATTTTAATGTCTATGTTTAATTTTATTACCATACACTGAGTTATAAAAATGTTAAACTTTTATTTATTATTGAATGGGGACCCAAGTAGAACCACAACTAACCACAAAAGACAGGCATTATTTGGGTAACTGAAAATGAGCCCACAGGAATATATCAACCAATCAGTCTCGGGTTATACAGACTTGTAGGAGAAACAAGACTTGTTGGAGGAATATTATAAAAAAAAATGGAAAACACAAAAAACCCAAAAGGCTGCGCTGCCTCCGGCTGTAAATATGGAAGGCTGCCAGAAACAAAAATACTTTTGGCCAATTTAATAATAAAATCAATATGTTATTTAAAATATCCTAACTTTCATTAATATATATTATTGTATCAATCAGATATATTAAAATTTTACATTTTTTTTAATAATGCAAAGTCGTTTTTATATATAAAATATAAGGTTATTGGCCTAATACACTTTCCTGAGGTATCCCTGTATTTGTTAATATTTAAAATTATATTTCTTATTTTGGTTTTTTGTAATCTGTTTTTTAAATAATATTTTAGCCATTTGTTTACTTAATTCCTGATATTAAAATTGAAAAAAAATTTTTTTTTTAATTAAACCTTTCTTGTGTACATGTTTTCAAAACTTTTTAAAGTTTTACAGAAATAATTGAAATTTTTATTTAATATTCATTAAAATTATATTTTAAATTGGTGTTTTTTAATTTTTAAAGTTAACAAAGTTTTTAAATTTTAAAGCAGAAGAATATTTTTTTCAAAAACCCGCTTGAAAATTTATAAAAAGTTTTTTTTTATTACAAACCAAAAACAAATTTAAATTCATTGATATTTAAAAGTCATTTCATTGCATTTTTAAATTTTGGAGAAGTGGTTCTTAAAAAACAAATATTTTAAAATGATTTTTAATTAAAAAATATTTAAAAAAAGGATTTTAATTAGATTAAAAAAAAAAGAAAAAAACCATTATTTTTTTAATTTTGTAAATGTAAACCAATAAAGTTACCAAAAGTTTCTTCAAGACATTTTAACAAATACCACTTTGAGTAAAGAGACCATATTATGTTTTTCTACTCTGAAAAGAAACGTTTAATAAGTGCAATTTTCTTGGTTTTAACCTTTTAAAATATTGTTTGTTGTCACAGAAATGTCCATAACAAGTTTTTTGAGATCAAACCAACGTGAATGCCCATGTTTTCTGACGCTTTAAACCAGTCTGTTAAAAATTGACAGATTGCATCCATCAGGGGTTTTAAACTTCAAGGTTTTCCGGTTTAATTGACTTGACCCCAAAAAAGGAAAAATTTTTTCTTTTACCATGGACAATCCATTTTTTAAATTTTTATCTTTTTAAATTAAGGCAAAAATCACTTTACAGAAAGTTAGATTTTTCAGCCCGATAATTTTGTCTAAAACAGCAAACGAAAAAGCCGATTTCTAACACTTGCTCGCAAAAAATAAGGTCAAGGCGAGCGGGATTTTTTTTCTTCTAAGATTTCCACCTAAGTTTTGTGTTTGGGTTTCCCCAAAAGTTTCTTCTAATGATCCGCAAACTCTGCTGACAGTTTAAAAACCATAAAAAAAACGTGAAAAACCCCTCAAGTGTTTTCAAACAATTCAGAAACTTTTGTGTGAACGCGGACAGTTAATTGCACAGAATCCTGACAGTTTCTGATTGTTCCTGACTTCTATGAGATCAAACCTCGTGTATACAACATAAAGTGTTCCGAAATTGTATTAAAATTAGTCGACAGTTAACAACACTATTAGCGTAAAGAAAACAGTGGAGACATGTAAAATCTACTAGCTAAAACAAGAAAAAAAATGAAATGGTTTAGTGTCAAAGACTTATATCTACAGATCAATATATTGCATTTATAAATATTTTATGGACTTCATTACATTAACTAGTTTATTAGGTGATAATACTAGGGTTTAATTTTAGCAAGGTTTTAACTAAAGTCTTTAAACTTTAAAATTTTGTGAAAAATGTAAAAAAAAACATATTTGATTTAATTTCTTAAATCGCGTAATAAAATTACTTAAAAATGACTACAAATATTACTTTTATACCAAGACCAAAAATATTAAAAAAGTTGATATGTGCAAAAGAATTATCATTGCAAAATACTAATTTAAATTTTACTGAAGAGAAAGTTATAAAAGGTTAAAAAAATTGACTCGAAATAACAAAATATTCTTTACAGAATAATTTATTTGGTAATTGAAATTTATTTTAAAATAAAAGGATATACTTACTTATTATTTGATTATACAAGGAAAATAGTAGCAAATTACAAACCTTAGTTTTCTTAATCTTGTGACAATGTCAGACTTTTCAAAACCCAAGCTTACCAAAAGTTTCTTTAAAACCAAGTCCCCCAAATCGTCACGCTAGTTTACAAACAGAAGTCAAAGACCATTTTAACAATCAGTAAATGCTTTGAAAAAAAAAACTTCTTACTATCTCCAAAGGAAAAGCCAAACTATTTGCCAAACTATTTGCCAAACAATTTGCTGACAATTTTAAACTTGATCCTCCCGTTAATCTTTGTTTTTCAAAAGTTGTCCCTGTTCCTCATGAAATGTCCGATAATGTCATTTTTGAGATCAAACAGATCAAGCGTATCCCATCTTTTTTTATTACCAAAAGATCATCTGGGCTGGACGGCATACCAGCAGTCGAGTCGTCCTAAAAAATGTGATTCCAAGATTGCATCCATCTTTATTCGCCTCTTTCAAATCTTTTACGACACAGTGATGTTTCGTGTCGCGAAAAAGGTTTGCTAATGCTCATCCGTTACATATAAGCGACCAAGTTCTGCAGAACAAAGAGTCATGCAATCTTGTTGGCGTTACTTTTGCACTGATACAAACACATTACATTTATAGCCTCAAAAGTTTTAAAAAAGGTTTAAAAATTTTTTTCGAGAATAAGGTATTTTCTCCTCCTAATCTGTATACTCTGGATGTATTTCATATCAGACTCTTTTTAGAATATTGTTCTTATATCTGGAGAATTGCGTCGCATTTTTCCGGAAATCTGTAAAGTTGCACTTGTGTCACCGTCCCCAAGAAAGGATCCAAAATTCTTTCTTTTACCTATGGACCCATATCTCTTTTGTAGTTGTTTAAAAAAGAATTTTAAAAAATCCTTGATTTTCAAATCCTAAAGTACTCGCATTTGAAAAAGCACTTGACAGAAAGTATAGATTCTGTCTCAAAAGATACACAGCCGATCTTCTCTCCTTTGTCTCACACATCCGAAACAAGCTTCTTGAGTTTCTTGGTGAATTCTAGATCGTTGCTCTTGTCATATTCAAAGCTTTTTACCAGGTCTGGCATAATGGGCTTCTTAAAAAATTTCCTTCCTACGGTTTTCCACCTAAGTTTTGTGCTTGGCTCTCCAGTTTTCTTTCTAATCATATATATATATATATATATATATATATATATATATATATATATATATATATATATATATATATATATATATATATATATATATATATATATATATATATATATATATAAAATATATATATAATATATATATATATATATATATATATATATATATATATATAATATATATATATATATATATATATATATATATATATATATATAAATTTAAACCGGGGAAACCCCAAAAAATTTAGGAGAAGAAGATGGTTAAAAAGGGGGCCATTTGTGCCTAAAACACCCCGTTTAGAAAGTTAAAAAAATTGATTTTTCCCGGAATGGGAAATTGGCGATTTCTTTTTTTATTTTTCGGCGTTATTTAAGGAAGAAGCAAAAACATTTCTCCCACTTTTTAAGCCTAAAAACAACCCGAGAGATTTACGCGTTCGTTTCAACCATCAAACTTTATTTTTTAAATGGCACTCAATTTTTATTGCATTTTTTTGAAGAGTTATAATCCCAATTAAAATGATGTATAACACTTCATATTTTTTGTTAAATAAACATATTTTCCATAAGAGACAATGAGTAAGACAAGGAACGCACATCATTTCTTATAGGGGCGTTCCATATTTGTTAATAAATATTAAGTGTTTTACATTTTGTAATTGGGATAATAAGAGGTTCAAAAAAATTAAATAAAAACCCAGGTCCGTATTTAAAAAAAAAAAAGTTGATGATGGTCTAACGAAAAAAAACGTCGTACAGAAAATTTCTCAACGCTGTTTTGTAGAGCTTAAAAAGTGGCCATGAGAAAGGTCTTTTGTTTTTCATATCTCTTTAAATAAGAAAAAAATAAAAAAGAAATCGCCGAATTTCGTTTTTTTTCGGATATCTCCGAAGTACTCAGAGTTTTTAACAACTTTCTAAGGATATTGTTGGTCACATAAATGGCCCTAACAATTGCCTTTCAATTTCACCATCTTCGATCTCCTCTAGTTTCCGAATCCCAATAGAGTAATTTGAAACATCCCGGTATATATATATATATTATATATATATATATATTATATATATATATATATATATATATATATATATATATATATATATATATATATATATATATATATATATATATATATATATATATATATATATATATATATATATATATTAAAAGGCTTAAAATTCTCTTTTTTGAGACATAAGGTATTTCTCTCCTTCTAATCTGTATACTCTGATGTATTTCATATCAGACTCTTTTTAGAATATTGTTCTTATATCTGAAGAATTGCATCTCATGCAACTCTTAACATTTTCGATTTTGTTAAAAGAAAAGATGCTGGTTTTATTAATCATCCCACGCTTGCAGGGCTGCAGGGGATCTGTGGCTCTTTTATAGGTATTTCTACTGCTTCTGTTTTAAGGAGTTGGGCTGTATAACTCCATCTTTGTCAGCTTCCAACAGGGCAACACGCAGTGCCCCTTTTATGCATTATTTTACGATTCCACTTAAAAGGCTCTGAACTTCCCACTTTGTTTGTTTTCTAATCCCTAGAGTGGCCGGGCTATAGAACCTACTACCCGCAGAAGTTTTCCTGTTTCCCAAATTTCCAAATATTTAAGTCCCGTGTGAATCAACTCCACCTTACGACAATTAAGACACCCATGGTACAGTAGTACTTGGGCCTTTGCCTTCGTGGACTGTCCCAAGATAAAAAAATAATAATAATTTACTTTGTCTTATATTTCCATTTTGCCAATAAAAGTCAAAATCAAAAGCTGGCCAATTAAATGTATAAATATTAAAAATGATATTTAATTGATTTTTGTCGACCAATTACCCAACCCTTCCATAGTAATAAGCGGCTAAACCTTTTAAATGTATTCAATAACTCGTTAAAGCAACGCGCTGCCTGAATATTAACTTTTAGTGAAGCAATTTTAAACTCTGCAAGGGCACTCGGTCTTGTAAATTATTTATGAATTTTTAATTAAAACGTAGAAAAATTATTTTATTGTTTTTAAGTTATTCTTTTATTATTTTTAAAAACAAAATTGTTTGATTTTTAAAGGTGCTTGCAACAAAAGTATTTTGTTTAACAGAGTGTTCCAAAGAAGTGAAACATATTTTTGGCTTTTCTTACCTCCTAAGGATCAATAACCTTCTTTGTTGTCCTAAGAAAAGGGCATTTATTGGCAATTGCTCTTTTCCAAAATATAAACTGCAACATCTTGAACACATTTTAATATTTGTGTTGTCTTGTAATTTCTCAAGGTTTAAAATACGACACAAATTTAAGAAAAAATACTTTTAAGTAATATAAAATACACAGATACACAAAATTTTATGGAACATAAAATATAGCTTTTTAAATTGCCTATATAAAATGTAATATAAGTATAAGTAAAGAAAATAAATTATATATTAACACTTTGTTCTTTGTACCTTTTTTAATTTGTAAGTTTTTCTTAGAAATCAATAAATAATCAAATGATACATTCTTTAATTTATTGTAAGAAATTGTGTGTCTTTTAAAATATGTAAGCTTGATCTAAATGAAGTTAACGCCTTAAAAGTTACAAATAGAATAATTAATTATTTTAAAAAATTCAGCAAAATGATATCAAGAAGAGTTGTTCAGAATTAAAAATTATGCTTAAATATCAAAACATGGCCTTCTGGAATTTTTTTTTTTTTTTTTAAACCTTTCGAATTTCTCTTATTTTTTTTTTAATATTCATAAAATTACTTATAAATAATTCAATAAATGACCAACTGGATATATATATATATATATATATATATATATATATATATATATATATATATATATATATTATATATATATATATATATATATATATATATATATATATATATATATATATATATATATATATATATATATATATATATATATATATATATATATATATATATATATATATATATATATATATATATATATATATATATATATATATATATATCTTGATATCATTTTACTGAATTTTTTAAAATAAGGGTACTTTACTCTTGTACATTTTACAATTTATTCACGGCATATTCAGTTCATCTATTCATTATTCTTCTTTTGCGCTAAGGCATCCCATAAAAAAGTGGGGTATTGTAAGGTCAGGCGACCTAGCTGGATAATAGATTGGACCAAACCTCCTAATACACTTTTCGCCAAAATAGTTATGTATCCATTGTCTGGCCAAGACTGTGCAAAGACAGCCGTCTTATTGCCAAAACATGTTACTACGTACTTCTGGTTCTAAAGTATAAGGAAATTGTAAGACAAAAGTGCACTTTTTTTGAATTTTATTTTAACGTTTGCAAAGATTTGAAAATTTGTCTTTAGGCTTTATGTTAGTTTATAATAAATAAATACTTTCCTCTTAAAGCATTTTTATATTATTCTATTTTCCTAACACCCTGAACCTCCTATCGAAAATTTAAATTTTGTAAATTCATTTTCTTGACAAACAGAACTTTTTATAAAGAATGACTTTTTGTGTGCGTGAAATGAATAATAAAGATCTTTTCTTTCTTTTGTGTATATATATTATTAAAAAACACGAAAAAATTTAAAATGGTATTTGAAATTATAATTGTTAGACCTTCTAGTAAAAACATTAAAACATAATACACTGGAAAATTATTTTTAGCATTGTTATCTGATTGCTTTTACCAAATCCATGGTTGAACAAGAAAATGGCGAATCAGATTAAATAAAACAAATTAATGTTCGTAAATTTTACGAACAGAAACATTCAGTTAGTCAGTAGGTCATATTGACCCAAGTCCATACTCAAATACTGCAAAATTTTTAAAAATAACATTTGCACAAAGATTCGCTGAAAAGCTGATGTTAAAAAGAAGAAGGATTGGGATTAAAATACAGAAACAGTACTGTCCCTAAATAATATTTTTGTACAAGCAAATATTAAAACTAGTATCCAACTATTGGGTGGTAACAAACAAAGAAAAAGTTATAATCCAACAATTTCAGAAGAAAGTACTTGGGAATATTGTAAATGTCTCTTAATATGTGGAAAATAGTAATTACCATAGGGACATAGTGATGGTCACTATTAACAATGTAATAAAGAAGTTGCAAGAAAAAATGTGAATCCTGCGGCCATTCACCTCCTAGATAACTTTCAGGTAGTGCTAGTAGACCGTTTAATTACTATATAAAAAGTGTAAAGTAAAATAGACTAGATGTGCATGTCGCAAATGGTGCAATATATTAAACAAACTAGACTGTAGAATTTTAACGTGGAATAAAATTGACAAGAGGTCTTTTTGACCAAGTTTTTATGACACAAAAGCATTTATTTAGTTTTTTTTTAATTATTTTACGAAACAATTATTTACCTAAAGCTTTGGGTTTACTAGTTTCCAAAATATGGTCATTCTTGATTGTCCATCCTGTACATTTTTTAGTAAGTAAATTAATAATTTATTTTTTTCTTTCTGTCCTAATGCACATTTTGTTACACATATATTAATGGCATATTCTTTAACTGTAAAGAATTTGGGTTTTACTCCCTTACTTATTAAAATGCGTCTGTAAACTAGACCAGCAAAGTATATTTACGTTGTGGCATTTTCCCTTTACTGGTTTAAACACAATGAATAACCCTTTTAACCAACAGTGAAAACTTTATAGCAAGAGTAAAATTAAATGTATGATAAATTTAACAAATAAATAGACTTAAATCAGAACTAATGGGAATTTAGTTAATAAAACTGCTATTTAAATTATTTTCTCAAACGATTAACTAAAACTCTTAAACGCTAATAAGCGGTCTTGCCTCTTTAATATATTCAATAACTCGTTAAAGCAACGCGCTGCTTGAATATTAACCTTTGCAAAAGCAGTTTTAATTCTCTAGAAGGGCACTTGATCCTGTGAATTATTTATAAGATTTTAATTGGAACTGAGGCAACTTTCTTTAATTATTTTTGTAAAAAACTTAAGCTGGTAAATTTTTTATGTGCGGCTTTTACCAACTAGAAAGACCGTAAATTATTTAAGGTAGGTCCTTTAGCTAGTAAAGGGTAAAAGGGTTTGTTTGTTAAAGGTACGCCAATTTTGGTAAAACTTTTTAATTATTTACTATAAAAGTTGTATAAAATAACACCAAAAAAGTAATTCGAAGATTTGTTTTATACTGTTGTAGCGAATTCGTTTAGTATTCTGTGGAAGTATTACCATGCGTAAGAAGCTTACCTTAAAATCCAATAAATAAAATTAAATTAGACAAATATTTCGGGAAAGTTAGCCACATTGGTACTCTTTTACTGCAACCCTTACCCAATTTAATATGCTGTTTTAAATTGCGTGTGAGGACGATTTTATTAAGTAGATTTCATAAACCTCACATGGGTCCCTCTATGAACGTTGTCGATTTTGCCTTTTTTTTTTCGTTAAACTTTACAAAACTGATTTGCATAGCATCTCACATTGACATCCCATACGGTTAAGTTTTTTTACCCTCCTGACAGAGTCTATATAGGTTGTCTTCTCTTAAACATATTTTTTATATGTGCTTACTTAGCTTAAAATGTCTCGTAAGTTGACCTATCACTATATTTACTATTTTTCTGCTGTGGTGCAAGGTAAACTTCGAAGAAAAGTAGTAGTTTTGCTTGCCCTTGTGCTGATATTTACAAGTACTAGTCATTCTTAAAATACACAGGCCCACAAAAAAAGTAGTGTGTGCTGGGTATCGGACTAGGATTTTCTGGCCTATTGGTTTTCGCTGAAACCGAATCTTAAGTCAAAATTGGTGATCAAACAGCAAACAATCAAGAAAACCCCAAAAAACCGACATGTTACATTTACCGGCAGAATCCTGCTACCACAGAATGTTTGGACTAAAAATATAAAAACTATAAAAGATACCAAAAAAATTATTGAACAGAAGAAAAAAGCTTTTTAAATTGTCTATAAAAGAGTTATATAATCAATTTAAATAAGATAAACAATAAAGTAGATATAAACAAAATGTAGTTTTGACAAAAAATTTCAGTCCAAAATAGAAAAAAAAAAAAAATTATATTTGATTTTTGGGTTTAAAAAAAACAAATCATTATTTTATTTTAATTTTAATCCCAAATCATTTAAAATTTGCAGAAAAAAAAACAAAAATAAACCAATTTTTATTTTAAATTTTTTTATCCAGAGGTACACTTTGAAATATTCCTAAAAATTTGGTTTTTGATTATAACTCGAAAAATATTGCATTTGGACAAAAAGGTTAGGAAACTTAAACTAAAGGTCTTGTAAAATTATAATAGTTTATTTCATATTAGATTTTGGTATTGACGTTTTAAATTAAAAAAAAAATCGTTAATATCTGAAATTACGCCTTTTCTCGATTATTTGCTGTTTGACCCCAATTTTAACGTCAGATTCATGTTTAGCGAAAAAGAATACTCCAAAAAATCCTTGTCCGACACCTGGTACACATCACTTTTTGTTGTGGGCCTGTGATATTGTTAAAATCCTACTTAAACTCCCGCAAAATGGTTTTGTTCCTATAGTGGAAGAAGTGAATTTTCTTTAATTGTATTGCTTTTTAACAATCTTTATGACACTTTGTTATATTCCTGCAATTTTTACTTAAGACACTGTTATATATTGCTTAAGACATAGTGGTATTTGGATCTTGGGTTTACCCTCAACCAGTTTTAACCAATGGTTAAAACTGGTTGGATTTAAAGCAATCTGTTAACCGCCTGCTTTGAGAAGAGGGCCCACCTTCCAGTCTTTTTTATCTGGTATAATAGTTTAAAAGTGCCTAATTAAATCATAATATTGCATTACATTTCGGGGAGCATTTCCTAGAAAAACTTTACCTCCTGACCCTTTTCTATTTTTAAATTGTTCTCTCCTCATTGTACCGTTCTGGCCTCTTCTTGTATTAAGATAGGCAGTAGAGGTAAATTTAGCAAGATCTCTAAGAATGCGGTAAATCTTATGGCCTTTGTAAAGCATAGGCTGCCATCCTTTACACCTTCTGTAGACGCCTAATTACTACAGTCAATGTAACCTTTGTTTCCCAGAGGCAACCGACCCGTATGTCAACACTGGTTTCTTGTAAAATTATAAGGTTATTTTAGCACTAAGTCCTCGATTATTTTATATTGTCTCAATGACTCTGGTTAGCTGTAGTCACTAGGTGATTGTGTTGTCTGTGTAGACTGTGTAGACTTTCACTGTGCATTTATATTAAAAGATCGTAGTGAGGACCAAGAAGTAAAGTGGTATTAAATAACTTACTATTTTACTTACCTGTTGCCAATATCAAACAAAGAATTAGAACTAAATTTAGCATTTGTTATTTTTGTCGTAAATTCTTAAGAAAAAGTCTTTGAATTGGCTATAATTTTAAAATACAAATCTTAATAAGTCCTTTTTTACACTCTTGCAAACTATTTATATCATTTTTACGCATGTACCTGATAAGGCTTAAGTCACTTTAAATTCCTCTTATTGTGAAACAGATAATTTGCCACAAACTAACACAGACATTAATGTAACACTTAAAAAAAATTTTTTTGGGACTTTAATTAATAAACTTAAGATTTTTTTATTAAATTTTGTTAACGTATTTATTGGTTTGGTTATTGGTTAAGCAATATATTTTTATGTTAAAATAAAAACACAAAAAATGTTTATTGCGCGGTAATTTTAATTCCCCGTATTTTTTAATGGGTGTTTTTTGGATGGCCCAATATTAATTTTTTTTAAACTTAAATTGTTTACAAAAAATGTAAACTTAATTACTAAAATATACAATGTGGCGCAAAAAAATCGTTTCGTAATTAAAATTAACAGAAAAAAAATTGCTTAATTTTGAAAAATGTAAAGTTGGTTTATTGATTTTACGGTTATGTTTCTGATTTTTATCTGCTTTGTTTGCATGAGGATTGATGGGTGCCATATTATCCAAAGTATGAAAATTTTATGAATAAAATATATAAGGTTGACTAGATGTCTTGAGTAACCCAGTTTTAAACCCTTTACTTTCTTAGTAAATAGGTCTGCAAAACTTTTTTTATAGAAAACAATACAATTTTATACCTTTCCGGAACAGTAAATAGCAATAATTAGTTATTTAATAAAAATATTTACATCTTAATATTGAAGCCAAAAGTAACTCATAATTTATTCGATTAAGCCCAACAAAGCCAACGGGAACCCGGATCAAAACATATATCGTGACTGAAAGTCATTAACTTGTAAAACTTAGGAAAGCCGTTTTAGAACAACAGCTACGAAATTTACCCCCTATATAAAAGAAAATTGTTTCAGTCACATGAAATAAATCAATTTCTAAACAGGTTAATATATTGTATAAAGCAAAAATTTGGTATACGGGGTATTGCTACTAATCTTTAAAAAATTGGTATACAGGGTATTGCCAGTAATTTTAAAAGAACATACTAAGTGATTGATAATTTACCTGTAAAAAAACTTAATTTTCTATTGCTTGACTTTTTTTGTTTTAATATTATTTTTTTTTTAATTCTAAATCTAAAAGCTACTATAACAAATGTTTATTAAATAAATTAAAAAATGTGTTAAAACTATGTTGCTGATAATTATTCTTTAAAAATGTGTATGTGTTTATTTTTAGACATTTTTTTACAATAGGATAATATGCAAACAAATTATAAATTCAATTAAGATATATCTGTTCACTTAAGGGTTTTGGATACCTAGTAGTATTTAAATGTAAATTATTTTGAGTCTTTTACTGTATCTATATATAATTTTAATTATACATTCCAACTTTTATAATGACGACTTGGTTCCATAAAACGGCATAAAAAAACGTTTATTATCATATTACGTCTAAGTCTTTTTTCAACGATTAAATTAATTAAGCTAAAGAACATCTAAAATAATTTACCTTACTTGGTTCTTCGCTGTGTCTGGTTTTCCAATCCTGGTGTTATCTAACAAAACTAACCGAACAATGCAATTTATCTAGTTTTTCTAGTGATTTCACCCAAAATTTATTTAAATCCAATCCAACCAATAAAGATATTCTTAAAAACATATTTAAAATACTGTTTTAAAAGATCAAAAAGAACAGTTGACACAAGTACAGGTACATAAGGGTTAACCATAACAATTAACAATAAATGTTAAAATTAAAGCAAATTAAGAAATTTTCTTTTTTAACCCCAAAACAATTCACGAAGACCTATTGCCCAAGTGCCAATTAGACATTTAGGCATTTAGATTAAAATCGACTAAAATAATGAAATATTTAAGGTCAACGAACTCAAGGACTAGAATTAACGCAACGCCAGTTTGTGGGCAGGGTGTTTGTTATAGTGACCCGTTTGTTTTTGTTTTAGAAAACCGTCAACAAATTGCCAGATCTCAAAAACCAAAATCAGGAAATTACCCTGAAAATGTAATAAACTTATTTAAAAAAATTGGTTTTTGTGTTAATATAGGCAACATCGATTTACATAAAATCATTTATTAATATGACAGTTCCAAGCACCGGCAACAAGGTTTAATAAAAAATGATAGTAAATATGGTGTTGTATGATATGCTACTGGATGGAGGCCAGCCTAAGAAACAGGGTCATTAGATCCACCTTGGGCGAGGACACCATAGAAGCTGAGGTGGGGAGGGGCTGCCCACAAGGAGGCGTTCTATCACCATTATACTGGGCGATCCTAGTCGACGACCTTCTGGCAAAAATGGCCAAAGAGAGGTTTCACTGCCTCGGCTACGCAGACGACATAGCCATCGTAGTTAGAGATAAGCACTTAGACTTTGTTTCAGGAAGGACGCAAAACGCACTGAACATCGTAGACGAATGGTGCAGGGAGGAAGGTCTGTCGGTTAATCCACAAAAGACCGTTATTGTTCCCTTCACAAAGAAAAGAGCACTAAGGGCACTCAGATGTCCAAAGCTCAATGGAGTGGAAATCCCCTTCTCAAAAGAGGTTAAGTATCTAGGAGTCACTTTTGACCAAAAGATGAACTGGGGACCACACCTCAACAAACTTGTTCAAAGGCAAAAATTGCCCTCGGGAGATGTCGCAGACTTTGTGGAAAAAGCTGGGGACTTAACCCAAAGATGAACATGTGGTTGTATAAAATGGTAATAAGACCCATGATAACCTATGGTTCAGTTGCCTGGGGCAAGGGTCTCACAGACCGTAGCAATCAGACAACTTCAAAGTGTGCAAAGGCTAGCATGCGTATGCATCACGGGAGCTATGAGAACAACTCCAACCGCAGCCCTAGAAGTGCTGCTAAACCTGCCCACTACACATCTACATACAGGGGCAAGTAAAGGCGGTACTCTATTGGCTCAAAGGAGGTCAAAGTCCAATTATAGAACACCAAAGGACTCCAAGATGGGAAATAGAGGAGGACCAAGAGGTCAGCTCATTGTTTGAGATGCCCTCAGACAGGATAACCCTCGTTTCATCTTCAATAGACACTTTCGTATTGTCATACCAGATAGGAGGACTGGAAGGAGGCCCTCCAATCAAAGCCGATCATATCTGGTATACAGATGGCTCCAAGACCAACAAGGGTGTAGGAGCTGGCATCTATGGAGATAAGCCTAGAGAAAAGGTAATCTTAAGTCTCGTCAGCACGCCACGGTTTTCCAAGCGGAAATCGCAGCAATAGTGCATTGCGCCGTGAGGATTAAAGAAAAAGGGAGTAAAGGAAAAAATATCGTTATTTACTCAGATAGCCAAGCGGCCCTGAAGGACATCAGTTCCCCAAAAGTTAATTCCAAACTAGTCGGGGACTGTATACAGGCCCTGGAAAAAGTCGGCTTGGCAAACAACTTACGGTAGCCTGGGTACCAGGCCACGAGGGCCATCCAGGCAACGAAGAGGCCGACGACCTAGCCAAAGAGGATCAGCCGCGGAAATGATAGGCCCGGAGCCTTCTGCGGTATCTCGACAGGTCTCTTCAAAGCATCTATTAAGAGTTGGGTAGCAGACAGTTTCAAAGCTGGTGGGTACAAACACCGGGACAACGACAGGCAAAGCAGTTCATTAAGACCCGCTCGCCAAGTTTACATCGGACCTACTGAGCCACAGCCGTAAGGTCGTAAGGATAACGGTAGGTCAACTAACAGGACATTGTAAACTCAACAAGCACCTGGAAAGAATAAACCTGGTGGAGGATAGCCTGTGTAGGTTCTGCCAGGAGGCTGAAGAAACAGCCTTACATGTGTGGTGCCATTGCGAAGCACTATGCAGGCTTATGTTTACTAGGCTTGGGGAGGAGAAGCCAAAACCGGCAAGTTATATGGAGTGGCCAGTGTCGAGACTCTGGAGTCTAGTTAAGAAGACGGGCTTGGACAAGGTACTCTAAAGAACGATAGGAGATACCACAATAAATCTGGTAAGTTTGCAGTGGTGGAGGTCATTTTTCGCCATCTCCGCTCAAATAATCTAATCTAATGGTGTTGTACGGCACTTCGATATCATTTTATCTCTTTCTAGTAGGCTGTATTATTTAATAATACGTTTTGTAAACTGACTTGATCAACAGCAATCAAATTGAGCATCTAAAGTTAATGAGTCTGTCACTTGAGATAATAAACAAAAATAGTTTTGCGGCTTTAAAAATTATTTTTAACAATAAAGAATCATCGATTTATAAAAATGTAATTTATGGTGCAATGCCATAAACATTGAAAAAGTTATTATTTTCGGAGTGATGTTATTCAGTGTGTTTAATCAATGTTGCCGGTGCAGTGTGTTTACAAAAACTATCCCTCCTTGCCCCTCTGAATATGTTAATGCCAAACATATTTTTTTACTTTATTTCTATCCTAGAATTTGTTATTTAAGGCCAGCAGATATCGTGATGCTATTTTCTGCATTGTGTTTAGAAAGCTCCTAGGAAAAAAGTCAATATATGTTGTGGTTACGCCATTTTTCGAAAAACGCATTCTGGTGCAGTAAATGCATTTTACAATTGCATAATAACTAAATATAAGAACGACTGGAAACTCGGAAAAATCGTTTAAAAATCGTTACTCGGGGGTTTTCGGAGATGCCGAATTTAATTCTGGCATTAGAATTACTCGGGGGCGCTCGAGTGTGGTTCTGCGGGGGTGCCCGATGGGTGATTGGGGAGAAATTGCAGCGTTCATGAAAATCAGCCGAAAATCGTTACTAAGGGGTTTTTGGGAATGCTGAATTGAATTCTGCCATAAAAATTACCCGAAGGCGCTCGGGAGTCGCTCTGCAGGGGTGATTTTTCACTTTCTTCATTACCTTTCCCCGCAGAGCCACCTCAAGGGTCACCGGGTAATTCAAATGCCAGAATTAAATTTGGCATCCCCAAAAACCCCCGAGTAAGGATTTTCGGCTGATTTTAATGGACGCTGCAATTTCCCCCACAATCACCCCCTGGGCACCCGGCAGAGTCACCCTCAAGCGCCCCCGGGTAATTCTTTGCTAAAATTGAATTCGGCATCCCCAAAAACCCCCCGAGTAACGATTTTCATGCGATTTTTCCGAGTTTCCCGTCGTTATTATAATATTGCAAGTAATTTTGCAATTGCAATTGCACCAGAATGCGTTTTTCGAAAAATGGCACAACAACACGATATAGACTTTTTTCCTGGAAGCTTTCTGAACATAATGCAGAAAACCGCATCACGATATTTGCTGGTCTTAATTTCCGATTTATTTTCTAACTTCCCTGGACTAAATGTAAAGTGGGTGGCTTAGGGAAAGTAACAAAAAAGATTTGAAGGTTTAAAGGAGGAAGAAAAGAGCCCTGTAGAAACATGTCCCACAAGAAGAAAATAAATATAATCCAACTTTAAAAATGTTTAACAAAAAAATGGGTAAATAAAGAAAGTTTGTTACGAAGTCTTGGTCACAAGGTCACGGAATAAATGGGTTGGTTAGCGTTAAGATATCCAATTTTAATACTGATGAAATGCGCAAACTTAATAAACTGTTACGGCACTCGTAGATACGGTAAAAAATATAACACAGGGTTATACTTCTTTAAACGCGAAAAAAAAGAACCAGTGTAATAAATATGAACTACCTCGGTAATAAAAAGAACCCCGCATAAACCTTATGGGAATTGGCTCCCGGTCAAATTGGCTGAAATTTGGATATGTTGTTTGTTTGGGCATCCTGAAAAAAAGTCTTAATGGGACAAAGCTTGGGACATTATTGACTACATAAAAGGGTAATTTTTTTGAAAGTTTAGTATTTGCTGCGTTAACAAAAAGTACCCTCTTAAGTTTTTGAGGTTGCTGCATGCAAATCCAATGCCAATATGATAATATTGACAGTTGATAGCTGTCAACTGTCAAAATCATCTTTTTGATATCAGTTTTGAACTCAGCAACCTCAAAAACATATATTTTCGCATGGATTTTATCAATTTTGATTGTCACATGCTGTTTGACAGATAGTAGACAGCTGTAAACTGTCAATATCGATTTTTTAATATCAGTTTTGAACTCAGCAACCTCAAAAATATATATTTAACAAGGATTTTATCAATTTTTATTATTGCTTGTTGTTTGGCAGCTAGTTGACAGCTGTCAACTGTCAATATTATCATATTGGCATTGGATTTGAATGCAGCGACCTCAAAACCATAAGAGGGTACTTTTTGTTAACGCAACAAATACTAAACTTTCTAAACTCTTAAAGAGTCAATAATGGTGAATCCGTGGAGCTTTAGAGCTCCGTAGGAGCCAAAATAAGCAAAATGAAGCTTTGTGCCCATTGAGACTTTTATTCAGGATGCCGAAACGAAGAACATATCAAAATTTTAGCCAATTTGACCGGGAGCCAATTCCCATAAGGTTTGTTCGAGGTTCTTTAAGAAATGTGTAGTTTGTATTGATTTATGAACGCAGCTGCGGTAACTTCCAAATAAGGAATTTCATGGGCGAATTTCTTGAAGCAGAAGAAGTACAGATACCCACGAAAAGAAAGAGTTTATGCGTGGTTATTTTTTAAATAAAATTAAAATGATGAAAGTTGTGGGGACGGGATTCTCTAGACATAAAAAAAACAGTATTCCAAGCAGGGCCTGATTGGGGATACGTCCAGAGTATATGGATTAGATGAGAAGAGATTCTGGGTTGAAACAAAAACAACTGTAAACTAACTAACACGGGAGCGAAGGGTTCAATTAGCATTAAATTGTTAAACGAAAAGTTTAACGTTTTCTTTGATGGTAGAAAAAATCTTGTCTCTGAAGGTTGGGGATGAAGAGAAATCAGTACAGTAGTTTTGACTGACGTTTTTGAGCAAAGGACATACAAGATTTACTGCTATTGAACAAAGAAAGGACTTTATTTTTATTCATTATAATATTTAAGGTTAGTAATACTTGGCTGACTAGGTATTTAAAGCCTCCACTTGCTTCATTTTCCAACTTCTTATAGAATACCAGGAGTTTAAGTTTTCAATGCGGAAAAAAAATTTGGGATCTACAGAAAGTTGATAAGAAACTCCATGTGAAATCACGAGATCTCTAAAATCTTAACCGAAGAAACTAGCATTTGGGTTGAAAAAGTAAATCAACCAGTTATACTAATAAAACCCTAATTGTGCAATGTCTTTTATAGAATACTACAAAATAAATGTACCAAATATGGCTAATATTTTATAATAACATGTTTTTAGTATTTTTTTATATTACACCACAATTGACTAAAGATAAACTTGCTTTAAAAAACTAGTAAGTAATCTACAATAACACCTATTTGTTGCCCCAGCAAACACCGTTTGCAGTTTCTAAAGTTACAACCTAAATAAACCACTAGGTAAAAGCTATTGGTTTAGGCGGCTCGTAGCTTTTCCAAGAGTTTTCTCACAACACTTTTTCTTCTGGGCCGTTTAATTTGCTAGAGAAACACATACGAGATATTTTCCTTTGTGTTAAAGAAAACGTTGGGATAATGGGATTTAAACCTCTCTTAAGGGCATTTAGGGGAAAGAATAGTTGAAAAACAATTGTGTTTTCAGAAAGGATTAACGGCTTGGTCTCTGATAGTGATAATCTAACATATTACAACCATTGATAAGATTTACAAAAAAGAGCAGTTAAGGAAAAAAGAAAATATTTAAGTTTTTTATTAATTAATAATCAAATCGTATATCCTATTTTTAAAAATCATTTTAAATTAAATCAAAAAAATAATTTTTAAGACTTCCAAAGTTAACACGTTTTTCTTTTTAGGCAAACCACGGATTAGCTAACAATTTACGCGATTTTTGTGCAATGTGACATAATTTTATTGCAATTACTAAGCATCTCCGTTATAATCTTTCAAAAAGAAAGACTAGCAATTTAAGCAAAGTATTGCATTTTTTGGTTAAAAAAAAATAATACAAAAAAATCTTTTGTTATCACCTTCATTTCAAAAAGTCAAAACTATTAAAAACAAAAAGCTATGCGGCATCTAGTATTGTAGATATATTTCTAGTGGAACACTCTAAATGTTTTTATTTATTATCATAAACTAAGCAAACGTTGTTTGAAAAGTATTGTTTATTCATTTGATTTTTTACCGGTTATTAAAACATTTTATTATAATTTTTTATACTAATTAGTTGTTTAAAACATAAAGATTTTAAATAAATATATAAGACAGTGCTACCAGCTATTTATACCCTTTTTTAAGCTGATTTTAAAATAACTTTTTTCAGCATTTACATTTTTTTTTTTTTTATTAGTTTAATTTTATAACAAATATATGAAAGTATAACACACAGCGAGAAAATAATATTATATATATATATATATATATATATATATATATATAAAAAAAAAAAAAAAAAAAAAAAAAAAAGGATAGATCCCACGGTTAGTTAAGAAAGAAAATTGAAATTATTGGGGAGTGCAGTCTTATGGGAAAACGGCCTAGATTAAGAAAAACCCTTTTTGTTTCGTCAAGCTTTCGTGTATATTTATACTCTTCCTCAGGACTCACTACAAAAAAACAGAAAGACTAGTGTTAGAACTAACAACTAACTATTCTATTTCGTTCCCAAAGTAGGTTACAAATTGAAAACAACCAAGTGAAAGGAAAAAGCCCATTCAAAAAAAACAGACGGAACACCATTTATTCCCAAAAAACTAGGAAAGACAACCCTTTGGTTTTTTTTGAAATAAAATAAAGTACTTTTCTACATTTTACAACTTTTTCTTGGAGAAACCACTGAACACGGTCTTTTGTTTAAAAGTAAGGTTAACCTGTCTTGGGGGACAAGGATAGAAGGAAAACTGGTGGAGTTGTTGTAGAACAGAAAGGATAGATGCTGGTTTGGTGGAAGGTTAGAGTGAGATGAACATGGTTGCAGTTATTTCACCAAGAAAAGAATAATTACAAAACGAGGCAATGGCAGTGCGTCTGTTCTTATACATTAGATTTTAGGTACCAGTGAATTACCAGGTACTTTAGAAAAGTTGTTAATGGTTAGTCTTAATATATATATGAATGAAAATGCTATAATTTGAGAAAACTTTAAAAAACCATAAATTCTGACAATTTACCCATTTAAAAATATAAAAATAATTTAATTCAGTAAACATCATACAAAAACGAGATTTATTATTAATTTTATAAGAAAAACAAAAGGCAGCCAACAACCACTACTCATCAGGTGCTGGACGGTCAATCAACCTAATTAATTTATCTCTGTGTAATCTGAGGAGATATTCATATATTGTGCTGAGGTTTTCGATATCACTGTTCTTATTCATGGTATTGTTTTCTAAGTAAATATGAGTCATTTCTAAGAATGTTCTTTTTTTATAAGAAGCAGCTCTATCCAAGATCTCAACACTACCCCAGTCTATCATGTGACCAGTGTTAATATAGTGTTGTGATAAAGCACAAGAGGGAATTGCCCTAGAACAATCACTCTTGTGGGAGGTAATTTGACCTTTCAGGTTTCTTGACGTTTGGCCAACATAGCACATGGAACATCTCATACATGAAATTTTATAAATAATATTACAGGACTCCAAAGTTGATAGAGGAGTTTTCGTTTTAGAATACAGTCTATTAACAGTCTTAAGTTGTTTTTTAGCTATTTTAATTTTAAAAGTGTTAAAAATGTTAATTAATTTATAGGTTAAGCTGTCAATAAAAGGTAAAGAACAAAAAAAGTTTATGTTTTCTTCCGGAGTGTTTTGAGAAATATGAGGTTCCCTAATATTTAGAGATATATTTGGCTGTGATTGACTGAGCTGAGAATTAAGGGATTGAGGCTGGGAAAGTGGTGTAATAATGTTTTCTGGAATATTGTACTGTGTACTGAAAAGAAATTTATTTACTAGAGTCTCCGGGTAAGAATTGTCTATCATAGTGCCCTTAGGTAAGTTCAGAGTTTCTTTTCTGTAGTCAGGATGAGTTAATTTGAATGCTCTAGTTTTCATACCCAATAATAAGTTGATTTTTGTTTTAAAGGATGATAGGATCGGAAACTATGAACCTATTGAGCACAGTTTCTGTACCAAATGGTTTTAAGAATATTGTCGTTTGTTCTCTTGACTAGCATGTCAAGGAAGGGAACGCTGTTGTTAGTTTCCTCTCTACTGTAAATTGTATGTGTCGGTCATATGAGTTGAAAAGTTCTAGAGCAGTTTCAATTCTGCCAGAAGGCAGGGCTAAGATAAGATCGTCGACATATCTTTTTACAAAAGGTATGGGAAAAGGCATATAATCAAGGCAATCCTTAACAAGGTCGTCCAAAACATAGTTAACTAAAATGGGGGAAATAGTAGATCCCATTGGGGTGCCAAATATTTGTTTGTAATATGTATTATTAAAGATTAGTACATTGGAATCAAAAATAAACTGCAACCTCAAACTTCTCAAACGTTAAATTACAGAACTGTGAGATGTGGTCCCATTAATTCCTTAAACTATTAGTTATTGTTTCGAGTGGTAAATTAGTGATGAGGGAGACCACGTCAAAGCTTACAATAATATAATTGTTAGGTAACTGAAAATTGTTGACAAATTGGCTAAACGAAAAGGAGTCTCTAACATAAAAGTCATTATTGGGATTGTAAGCAGATGTTAGTATTTTTGTAACGTAAGATGCTAATGCTCCGTTGGGACTGTTCATGGAAGAAACTATGGGTCTCATACTTAATGTTGGCTTATGAATTTTAGGAAGGGCGTAAAACCTAGGTGCCACTGTGTTGTATGAATTTAATTTAGAGGCCCCAGTTTCCTCAATAAACCCCCCATCTTTTAGAGACTTTACAATATTATTTGCCTTAAGTTGCAATGTGTAGGTAGGATTACTATTTAATTTTGAGTAATAAGTAGAGACATCGAGAAGCTTTTGGCTTTCTTCGATGTACTGTTCTTTAAGCATTGCAACCGTGACATTGCCTTTATCACTACGTAAAATGTACAATTCTGGATGGTTCCTAAGGAATAGTTTGCATTGATTAAATATATTGTTCAAAAAAGGCCTTGAATCTTGATTTTTATGCATAAAGTTAGTAAGAATATTGGTATACTGTGCCCGCAAACAATCCCTCTGAGCTTCGTCAATTTTTGAGAGTATATTCTCTAAATCTGCAAGTAAGTGTGTGATATTAACTTCATCGGTAGGTGGGCATAAGCTAAATTTTGGTCCAAGTGAGAGTAAGTTTTTTACATCGGGTGGGAAATCTATATTTGTGAGATTTTTAAACCAAGTATCTTTTGTTTTAATTTCATTTTTTTGTGATAGTTTTAGACAATTAAATTTATTTATATTAGATCTATCAAAACATTTAAGTTTATTTTTGATTCCAATGTACTAATCTTTAATAATACATATTACAAACAAATATTTGGCACCCCAATGGGATCTACTATTTCCATTTTAGTTAACTATATTTTGGACGACCTTGTTAAGATTGCCTGATTATATGCCTTTTCACATACCTTTTGTAAAAGATATGTCGATGATCTTATCTTAGCCCTGCCTTCTGGCAGAATTGAAACTGCTCTAGAACTTTTCAACTCATATGACCGACACATCAATTTACAGTAGAAGAGGAAACTAACAACAGCGTTCCCTTCCTTGACATGCTAGTCAAGAGAACAAACGACAATATTTTAAAACCATTTGGTACAGGAAACCTTATTGCTCCAATAGGTTCATAAGTTTCCGATCCTATCATCCTCTTAAAACAAAAATCAACTTATTATTGGTTATGAAAACTAGAGCATTCAAATTAACTCATCCTGACTACAGAAAAGAAACTCTGAACTTACTTAAGGGCATTATAATAGACAATTCTTACCCGGAGAGTCTAGTAAATAAATTTCTTTTCAGTACACAGTACAATATTCCAGAAAGCATTATTACACCACTTTCACAGCCTCAATCCCTTAATTCTCAGCTCAGTCAATCACAGCCAAATATATCTCTAAAATAGGGAACCTCATATTTTCAAAACACTCCGGAAGAAAACATAAACTTTTTTTGTTCTTTACCTTTTTATTGACAGCTTAACCTATAAATTAATTAACATTTTTAACACTTTTAAAATTAAAATAGCTAAAAAACAACTTAAGACTGTTAATAGACTGTATTCTAAAACGAAAACCCTCTATCAATTTTGGGAGTCCTGTAATATTATTTATAAAATTTCATGTATGGAGATGTTCCATGTGCTATGTTGGCCAAACGTCAAGAAACTGAAAGGTCAAATTACCTCCCACAAGAGTGATTGTTCTGGGGCAATTCCCTCTTGTGCTTTATCACAACACTATATTAACACTGGTCACATGATAGACTGGGGTAGTGTTGAGATCTTGGATAGAGCTGCTTCTTATAAAAAGAACATTCTTAGAAATGACTCATATTTACTTAGAAAACAATACCATGAATAAGAACAGTGATATCGAAAACCTCAGCACAATATATGAATATCTCCTCAGATTACACAGAGATAAATTAATTAGGTTGATTGACCGTCCAGCACCTGATGAGTAGTGGTTGTTGGCTGCCTTTTGTTTTTCTTATAAAATTTATAATAAATCTCGTTTTTGTATGATGTTTACTGAATTAATTTATTTTTATATTTTTAAATGGGTAAATTGTCAGAATTTATGGTTTTTTAAAGTTTTCTCAAATTATAGCATTTTCATTCATATATATATATTAAGACTAACCATTAACAACTTTTCTAAAGTACCTGGTAATTCACTGGTACCTAAAATCTAATGTATAAGAACAGACGCACTGCCATTGCCTCGTTTTGTAATTATTCTTTTCTTGGTGAAATAACTGCCAACCATGTTTCCATCTCACTCTAACCTTCCACCAAACCAGCATCTATCCCTTTCTGTTCTACAACAACTCCACCAGTTATCCTTCTATCGTTGTCCCCCAAGACAGGTTAACCTTACTTTTAAACAAAAGACCGTGTTCGAGTGGTTTCTCCAACGAAAAAAGTTGTAAAATGTAGAAAAGTACTTTATTTTATTTCAAAAAACAACCAAAGGTTGTCTTTCCTAGTTTTTTAGGGTAATAATATGGTGTTCCGTCTGTTGGTTTCTTGAATGGGCTTTTCCTGTTCATCTTCGAGTTGTTTTACAATTTGTAACCTACTTTGGTAAGGAACTTTGAAATAGAATAGTTAGTTGTTAGTCTACTAACACTAGTCTTTCTGTTTTTTGTAGTGAGTCCTGAGGAAGAGTATAAATATACACGAAAGCTTGACGAAACAATAAAGGGTTTTTCTTAACCTCTAGGCCAGTTTTCCCATAAGACTGCACTCCCCAAAAATTTCAATTTTCTTTTTATATATATATATATATATATATATATATATATATATATATATATATATATATATATATATATATATATATATATATATATATATATATATATATATATATATATATATATATATATATATATATATATATATATAAATATAAATATTTTACTATAATATATATATTATATATATATATATAATATATATATATATATATATTATATATATATTATATATATATATATATATATATATATATATATATATATATATATATATATATATATATATATATATATATATATATATATATATATAAATATATATATATATATATATATATATATATATATATATATATATATATATATATATATATATATATATATATATATATATATATATATATATATATATATATATATATATATATATATATATATATATATATATATATATATATATATATATATATATATATATATATATATATATATATATATATGTTGTAACGAGATTTTCACGGATGGTGGAATGTACATTTGTATTTTTCCTGTTTGCAATCCGTTTGTCAGTAGATGAATTTTCACGACGTTTCGCCAACATCTCAGTTGGCAATTTCAAGTGATGCTTCCTGGGTGGCTGCTCGACTTGGAAACCTTCCTGTCTTACTTTTTTAATCACAAACATAAGGGGGTCCAAAAAAAATGCGGTTTTAATGTCAAAAAAGAAAATGGCCATAAAAAAGATTTTATGTTTTACTTTTATTTTTTTTATTACGCACATTTTTTTTAATGAACAGGCGCTTCTTAAATAAAATAATTATTTTGTTTAGTCTTTAAGTACAATCGGTAAAATTATTGCCGCTCTAAATCATATTCAGTTTACTTTGGCCCTTTTGCTTTTCTCAGAGTCTTTTTCAACCTATTAATTAAAAATGTTTAGTCAGTCGTGCAATATAGCAAATATTGGCAAAAGTTAATAAATTAACAAGTCACCTTGTAATATTTGCTATGTCATGGCTTCCGTTCCAATCAATATTTTATTAATATGGTGCTTTATTGCCTCTTTAATAATCAAACATGTACATATATTTATTAAAAAATATTTTTTTTGTGGTTAAATAAAAAAGTTATTATTCTTGAGGCAAAACGCTATTACATAAAAATTGTTAAATTCGTCATAAATATATTTCTTTTGCGCGCCTATAAAAGATAGGCTACCATAATTTAAACCCAAAAATAGAACTGTGTAGGTTTATTTTTTCATTTTGTTGTGTACAAAACCTACAAAATTATATTATAGTTCACACAATGCTATTTAAAATCAGCTGTCCATATTGTGCAAAGGTGATTGTGTAAATCCAATACCAAGTATTCCGTATATTCGGTGTTAATTTTTCTAAAACATAAACTGTGTACATTTAGTTAACAAATAAATTAAAATTGTGTCAGAACTTCAAACAATTCTTGACAGCATCAAACAATTTAATGTTTCTAATTGTTTTTACCCCATTATAGTATCAATTTCATTAATAGGACACCAATAAAAAAATACTTTTTTATTCGCCTTTTACCATCTTTTACATATTTTTTTGAAAGTGCTAGACAATGTGATGGTTTCAATAACACTAAAATCTTGGACTTCCGTTGTCTTTACTTGTTAATTGTTACACTTATCACTAAAAAACGGTTGGAGATACATCACTAGCCGAAACGTTGGGTAACAATTATTAACAAATAAAGACAATGGAAGTCCAAGATTTTAGTGTTATGGAAATCTTTGTTTTTTTTGGCAGTAGAAGTAATATGCTACAAATCTACAGGCATAGTGCATATCCACGATGCAAATAGGCTTACTTGTTTACACAAAAATATGAAGTGATCGGTAACCATTGTTTAACTATTTCCTATACTGCATACAACATTTTTTTATTTTAGACTCTTTTTTAAATAAATACAGAAAACCATGTTCTTAAGGTACGTAATAATGGTGTATTTAAACATTACAGCATTGAAAATGTTAAGTAATAATAAAAAATAGAGTGTGCATTTATTTTACACAACTATTAGACAAAAAATACTTTAAATTAATTGTAGAAAAATGGACAAAAGGTTGGTGAAAAAAATACATTAGTTGTGCATAATAAAACTTCAAGATGAATTATACAATTTGTTGGACAAAGTACACATTTTGTTAATGTGACCATTCTAAAAATAATTTGTAAAGAAAATTTGTACAGGGCAATGCAGATATCTCTTTTACAGAACCCTAAATTTATATTGGATTAGTCATAAAAAATCTTGCGAGTTTAATGCCTTTAAAACACCATTAGGTTCATTGTCTTAATTACTCAATACTTATTCTTTACCCATCAGTGGGCAAGTTCTTTAGAGTACAAAGTCATTTAATCTTGTGGGCGTTACTTTCGAGAGCAACATTAACTGGCATAAACGTATTACATCTATAGCCACGGCAGCGTCAAAAAGCTAGGATTTCTCTTTCGAGCCAGAAGGTTTTTCTCTCCTTTTTACCAGTAATTGTATTAGCTTCACCTGTATGTATCTATGAGCCTATGTATCTATGTATCTATGTATCTATGTTTCTATGTTTTTATGTATCTATGAATCCATGTATCTATGTATATATATATATATATATATATATATATATATATATATATATATATATATATATATATATATATATATATACCTAAGTAACGTAATTTTTTAAATTTTTACCAATTTTAAGAAGTCTAATTAACTTAAAAATTTGTATGAATGTCAAGAGCCCACGATAATAAAATTATTTCATAACTTTGTTTTAATGTCTTGATTAGGATTATCAGAATAAAAAAAAAACACTTCCTCAAAATTACAATACTTGGCGTACGCGCAAGGCCAAAATAGCACAAAACGCTTTCTATAAGAATCCAGGCTACAGGCAACAAAATAATTATTTTTGGAAAAAGGGTTTTTCTCTGAACTTAATGTTGGGTTATCTACGGGGTTTGCCTTTTCCATATGAAATTTTGATCCGCTGGTCACAATAGATTTATTGACAAATAAAAGATATGTTAAAACTCGAGACTAAAAAACAAAAAGATAAATTATATTAAAAAAAAAAACCAAAAAACACACTTCTAAGGAAAACCGAACTAGAAAGTAAAAAATAATCAATTATAGTAAAAAAGCGTGGGGTGCAAATTACTTTATTTTTATAATAACTCTTATTTTGTTAATACCTACCAATAAAATATTTGTAACATTTAATATCAATCAAACCACTTTTTTTTCCTATAATTGATTACTTTCTACTTTTTAAAACGGCTTGCTATAAAAGCGTGTTCTTTAAGCTTCTCTAAACTATAATTTATGATCTATATATTTTATATGTATCCCAATCAGGCTATCACTTTAGTCTTTGGTGAATCCTGCTATAATCAGTTATTGGTTATTGTTCTGTCTTCACATCTTTTTTTTTTATAATTATTGATTTGTGGTACGGATAAGATAGCCAGAGTGGCTGTGGTAAAAACGGCTAAGGGTTTAATTAAACGACCATTAGTCAAATTATGTCCATTACCTAATAATGCTTAATTCTGAAAATGCTCTGGGCATTTTCAGGGGGGTGAGGATGTTCTGTCTTCACATCTTTTTTTTTTATTAATTATTTTTTTTTACTTTAGTTTTAAGTTACTTTCTAATTATATAAAATTATTATTCATACGCCTTCAGTTACACTGCTTTATGTTACAAATTTTATCAATTTTATTAATTCTAAAAATGTCATGTCCCTGTATTTAACTTAAAAATTCGGGTACTTTTATTGTTTAATCTTTTACCATCCTTTACCGCACCATTTAAATTCTCATTTGACCATCCCTTTTTTCTCCGTTTTACCTTTATACAAAAAAAATGCTACGTACCAATCTACGATACAAGGAACCAGTATCAAGAAAGCAACTTACGAGAAAGGTGCCGGTACTCTCTATACGTATACAAACGTGCTTACTACGTCTTACCATTAATGATCATCACGAAGCGATCCTACCCTTCCTGCTAGATCATC
This sequence comes from Listronotus oregonensis, assembly GCA_019359885.1. NCBI lineage: Eukaryota > Metazoa > Arthropoda > Insecta > Coleoptera > Curculionidae > Listronotus > Listronotus oregonensis. The sequence continues at coordinate 68,658 of JAHBCN010001662.1, read as the reverse complement.
CTTTGGTAAGATACTTTTTTCAAATTTTATTTAAATACACAAAAACAAATAATTTAGCGAGCGAATTATCAAGGTGATACAGTTCGACCTATAATTTCTACAGTCCACTAAGTTTACGTAACAGACCTATACAAAGGGCTGATTACATAACACTACAGTTATGGTTGTGCTAACCTGAAACTGGCTGGAGATACTACCAGTTGAAACACGTTAGGTTTTAAAAAGAAATAAAAAAATGCAAGCCCAAAAAAAATTCAATTAACCTACATTATTGTCTATGCCTTTAAGCTAAAATATAGTTGCAGTGGAAAAAGACTAATGTACAGGGTCTTTGATAATATTTACGTGGCTTCTGAGGCCTTTATTTTTGAAGACAGAAAAAAATGTTTTATATAAAAATTGTAGGATTTTTTCCATATTATCTTTTTAAATTATCAGCAAAAAAACATCGCAATAAAAAAATGGAAAAATATAGGCAACTTCAACTTTTTTAAATGAAACACCCTGTATATTATGCACTACAACGAAAGATCTTTTTTTTTCTGATTTCAAATATATATATATACATTGATGATATTAGGATGAACCATTTTTGAAATATTTTAGGTTAAATTATTAATAAATTACAAAAAAGTTCCATATTAGTAGGTATCAAGAAAGCCATGGAAACAATAAAATTGTTATGTTGCTGAATTTGGTGAGGGTTTTCTCTGGACCAATAATGTTTATTTTTGTGATTAAACATTCCTGCTAAAGTAAAGGAAGACTTGTCGGTGAATAGAATTTTATTTAAAAACTTTGTATCCTGGTGCATAAGCCTACCTATTTCCAATGCATACTTAGGTCGGTCCTGCATGTTTTGGTCAGGAAGATTTTGAACGGACATAAATTTATAAGGATAAAATTTGTAAAATTGCAAGGTTAAATAAATTTTATAATCTGTTTTATTAAGTTCAGATGTCGCATCCGAGATTGATATTTCAGGATTCTCTAAAATTAATTAAAGGTAGTTAGTGCTAGTCCAATAGAAAAAGTATAATAATTATCCTGAAAAAACGAGGATATTCAAAAATTTGTTTTCATTTCGTGCTGCAGTCCTTTTCATTTTAAAGGTTTTTCGTTCAATAAACTTTTTAACTATGTATTTAATAGTATCTATAGATGGTACCCGTTGTTAAGGACATAATAAGTAATTTTCCCTTTGCACTGTCGTCACAAAGACGCGTAACAGCAATTTTTTGTTCTTCTAAATAGCCAATCGACAAAAAAGCAATACAAACTACTTTTAAAAGTTAAAATAAAAAATTTCGACTTTTTACAATATAAATACGGCAAATTTACTAAAACAATTTTATTGTTTTCATTTTAGCTTTCTTGATACTAATATGATATTTTTTTTTTCAATTTATTTATATTTTAACCTTAAATATCTCAAAAATGGTTCATCCAAATAACATCAATGTATATATATTTGAAATCAGAAAAACAAGATCTTTTATCGTAGCGCATAATATACAGGGTGTTTCATTTAAAAAAGATAAAGTTGCCTATATTTCTCCATTTTTTTATTGCGATATTTTTTTTACTGATAACTTCAAAAGATAATATGGAAAAAAAACCACAACTTTTATATAAAACATTTTTTTCTGTCTTCAAAAATAAAGGCTCCAGAAGCCACGTAAATATAATCAAAGGCCCTGTACGCAAATTTATTTAAAAATAATTTAATTTAACCTTATTCAAATAGTGCTACTTATTATGTTGTCCCCAAATTGATATCGTTAAACGGCACTAATTACCAAGGACAACAAAATACATTTTACCTGTTTTTTAAATGTTTGCCTAAACTCAAAAAAAAGCAGAAAAACAAAGCCCAATTCCCTTAGTCTCCCGAAAAACTTAACGCGTTAAACAACAAAACATTCGGGTAAATTCGCTTTGGATTTTGATTTATGGTCGGTCGTAAATTGAAATAAATTACTTTGTTATTTAATTTGTTTCGACGGCAACAATGCCGTATAAAAGCCACACTAGAAACGACTAAAAGCACCCATAGCTCAAAAGGTATCAATAAGGAAACTCAATAAATCATTGCTTTTAGTAATATTATTGGTATATTTAGTTTTTAGGTAGCGAATTAGTCGGTTTTATATGATAGCCGCAAAAGCATTATTATTTATTATTGCAATTTAATTAATGATTGTTTAATGCTCTGGAATAAATTGTAAAACTCTTTCAACTCTTAAAAATCAACCCTTGGTAGAGCTTAAAGTAAAAAAAATATTAACCCTAAAAAAATGATTAAGTTGTCATAGTGATTTAATTTTAGACTACCGTTGCTTAAAATATGTACTAACTTCATTTTGCAACTTTTCGACCTTTATAAATCAACCCTTATTATGGCTTAATAAAAAAAAAAGATTTATGCCAAACAATTAATAGCTTGACAGATTTATTAATTGAAAATATGACTGCCTGAAATATTACCAATTTCATTCTTTTGTAAATTTTCAAACTTTAAAAACCACCCCTTACAAAATTGCAATTCTTATAAACTAATATAATAGGTATAAATAGGAAAAAAATTCTAATTACAAAAATTATAGGTAAAAGTATAAAGTATACCGGTTGTATAGAATATTAAGCTCGAATTTATCGAAAAAAAAATTGATTGGTTTTTTAAATATAGCTCCTTAAGTTTTAATGAATTTTTTTTAAATAATTTTGTAGTGTTTTTTAAGAGCTACAAGGCTATGTGAATTAAATCCTTTTTAACATCTTAGTTTTAAAATGAGATAAGTTAAAAGGGCTAGCTCGTAAATAGAGACTTTAAACGGCCATATCTGGACAAATATTTATTGTACAGAAAAATCTACGTAATGAAAAGTTTTTGCTATCAAAAATGCTACAATTCGGTACTCCAGCATTTTTTTTTGTATCTCTAGTATTGTTGGATTTATTTTGAAGAAAATGGCTATTTTTGTCGAAATTGCGGAAAATCGGTTTTCACTTTAAGCTCCAATTTTTCTAAAATTGAGCATTTTAATTTGGTTAAGCTTCTGTGATCTATTAATAATGCAATATAAAAAAAAATCGCGGAAGGGTATAGATCAATTTTAATTAAGAAGGGAATTAGGGGGTTGTTTTTAATGATCTTTTCGTAGAAAAAAGTAGGGTCCGACCTTACTTTTATCATAACTCGCTCAATTTTCATGATTAAAACTATTTTTTGTTTTTTAAAGAAAATTCTAAATATATACTTTAAAAAAGACCTTAAAAGTTTTCCTTGCAAAATGCAAACTTTTTCTGCTATTTGACTTTGAATCTTTTAAATTTAACATTACGAACAAAAGCTAACCATTAAAAAGCCGTAGCTCGGTCCGTATTGGTTGTAGAGAAATTATAAAAAAAAAATTAGTTTTTTTTTTATAAGTTACAATTTTGCTTTCTACAGTTTTTTTGATAAAATGCAAATTTTTGGAGTTTTTCGTGAAAAACCCACGTCGATTTTTTCGGCGAGAAACTTTTACTTTTAATCGCGAATAGCTCGAAAAATATTGGTTTTACGAAAAAAATTATGAAACATTTTTTACTTAAAATTACTTTCTTTATCGATTTTTGTAGTTAAAATTTAACAAAAAATTTTTCACCCCGAAGATGGGAGGCAACCACCCCCAGGATAAAAGTACACCTCGGCATGATATAAACTTTGATCCTTGGGCTATTCCTTGCTTCTTTGAAAATTTCAGGTAAATCCATGCAGGACTTTTTGACTTTTTTGAAAATTCCTTAAAACAAATAGAAAAAAATTCTTTTGATCATTAGCTTTGTATGATAGTATCTGATATACTTACTGGCGGATTTTAACAACAACTTCATAGGTTTATTTTTATTAATAAAGAAGGGAAATAAGGAAGATGCGATAGACACTGAAATTAAATATCTATTATAGACATCGAAGCTATGCGTACCGTATAGCTGGTGACAGACCTACGACGATTTTTTAGAAGTTTTAGGTGTATTGAGTAAGTAAGCGTAACCCTATTAGTATAAAAGATTTAGATTTTTTTAATTATTTGTTTTCTATAAAAAACTCCAGCGTAACACTTTATGACTAGAGCTTTTTACTTTACTTCTTCTCTTATAAATAGCTTAAAAGTAATAGATATTACAAAAAAAAATCCCCTTTAAAGCAAATTTTAAAATAAAAAATGAAAGGTCGATTTACCACCCAATTTTAATATAGCAAAAATGGTGTTTTCCATTGACAAATAGACCCAATAAGCGAGCACAGCATATGGAATTCATTGCCATTTTGCATGCGATTTAAACGATTTATTTTATTAAGCCAAAGACAAATTTAGGTCGTTTTTCGAATGCGATGTTTAAGACAAGTTAGGTAAGATAATGTTTTAGAAGGGTCTAATTAGAACCATTTTACACATACGAGAATTATTTCGAAAATTATTTCCATAATTGTGCCGAAAATTTACTCAATAAATATTTTGTGTTTTAAGAATCAATAATTCCTACTAGAACTTATTGGGGTGAATTCGCCATGGCGGGGTCAATTCGGACACTGGTGGTATTTCGAGCAATTTCGTCAAGGTCTCCAAAATGGTCCGATTAATAAATAACGACACCCGTCGCTATCGTCTCAGTAGTAGGCAAACTTTGATAGGGTGTACTTGTTTGCAGCAAAAATTTCAATTTACGACGTGCAGGTGATTTTTAAGTGAGTCGCTATTTTCCCATATTTTTGGAAAATTCAAAAAGAAACTTCTATAACATAAATGTAAATAGGGATATGAGGATTTTGCTTTTGGTAGGATATTGGCTATCCTCTCGACAAAATGCATTTGAAAAAAAAAATCATATTGTTTTTTAGAAAATTATTTGAATAAAAAATTGTCCACAGGTGGGGTGAATCCAGACACAATGGTTAGAGCTTACAAGAAGAAAATTGGTGATCAATTTATGAACTATCCAAAAGAAATATTGGAGAAAGCATTAGACATACGACGCGACGTAGAAAAAAAAACATAAGACAAGCAGCAACATACTATAATTTACCAAGATCCACACTCAGTGACAAAATCAAAGAAAAACATACAGGAAAACAAGGAGGACAAATAGCTCTGTCCGATGCAGATGAAAAACTGATATACGGAGTCTGATCAAAAAGTACATTGATAGGCAAGGACGTATAATAAAACGTTTTAAAGATAATATGCCCGGAGTGGAGGGGTTTTACTCTTTTCTGGCAAAAAACGAGATTTTAACCGAGCATTTTGCTCGGAAAATAAAGAGGTGTCGTGCAAACGTCAGTAAAATAATTGTCCAATAATTTTTTAATAATTTGTCTGAAACCATAAAAGATGTTCCCAGTTCTGCAGATAAAAGCTGTGATAATGTTCTGCCTGAAGTTACTGACTATAAAAATATAAATGTAGGGACTATTGTACCAGTTAGATTAGCGTGCCAAAAAGAGAAGTTCAAATTTTATATTGGCCCTGTTACAGTTATAATGGATGATAAGTCATGCCTTATTAATTGTTTAGGAAAACACAAATCTCCAAAACTTACTTATTTTACCTATCCTACAATAAAAGTCGAAAGCATTGTCGAGAAAACGAAAATAATAGAAATAATTAAATATGTTACAAATTTAAAAAGGGAAAGATACAGGTTTACGTTACAAAATAAAGGTATTAAAATCAAATAGGTCTATTTTGGGAAAAGTTTCTGTATAAACAGTTTAAAAACGGAAAATGTTAAGTTTATTATTTGTTTCATTTTTTTAAATGTTTTCAAGAAAAGCTTGGTTTTATAATAAAGCATTTAAATATTACAAACTTGTATAATTTTATACCTACGCAAAAAGTAGTACTGTGGGTTTAAAATTATATTTTTTAGTATTTTACTGTCCGGATTGGCCCATATATACGCTCTAATTTAATTTTCCTTTAAAAATCAGGCCGGTCCGAATTCACCCCACACATAGGGGCGACTTTAGACAGTATTTAGATAAAAAAATATTATTGAAACAAATAAGAAAATAAATGTTTTTATTTGGCCCAACCATGTTCAAAGGTTGTCAGAATCTACTTAATTTTTTTTATAAATTTTTCGATAAAATTGCTAACAGTATTAGAAAAAAACCTCAAAAATTGTCCGAAATCACCCCAGATGACGGTATTCTAATTTTTCAAAAAAGTGCGCAAAAAACGACGCAGATTTTTTTTAGGGGTCGGTAATGTCATTGAGAATTATTTTATAAAGTAAAAAGGAACCAACTGTTGACACAGTTAATAGTAAGAACTCCTGTTTATCTATATCTGACATAATTTAAAAAACACAAAAACCTTTTTTAAATTATTATCTTTTCGCCTTCTCAGGTTATGTAAAACTAATCCAACAGCTGTTATAAAATTAGCATTTGTGCGCATGATTATCACATAAATTCTAGCAATAATTCTACTAAAATTTATTTTAAGTATCAAACACAAGTAAATGTGTTTGATACTTAATTTCTTAACCAAAAAACCTGTTTATGTTACAATAAATTGAAAAAAAACACCGAAAAAAAAAAAATATATATTGCTATGCCTTATATTGATGGTCTATCACAAAAAAGTAAACACATTCTTTCAAAATATAACGTGGTTGTTTGTCATAAAGCACATAATTTAATAAACTCGTTATTTACACCTTTAAAAAGGCACACCAAATAAAAAAAGTCTTACCTAATTTACTCCATTCCATACCTAAATTGCCTAAAAAAATATATTGTAATGACCACACAATGCTTAGAAAATAGACTAAACGGACACAAATATACCAAAAATGCTTCAACTGCCCTACATAAACATGAATCTCAAACAAAACATGAAATTAATTTTAAGGAAACTAAAATGCTCTCACAAGACTTTAATTATTAAAAAAAAAACTAAAAATTAAAACAATGATTGAAATAAAAAGAAAAAAAGAAGCTTTTAACCACAAAAAAGATATTAGCAATCTTATTCAAATCTATTTTAACTTAATAAGTTTAAATATATATATATATATATATATATATATTATATATATATATATATATATATATATATATATATATATATATATATATATATAGAATATAAAAAAATATAATATATATTATATATATTTAATATTAATTATGATAAAAATATATATAATTTAATCAAACAAAGTTTTTTTTTTTAATTTATATGACTTTATTTAGAAGCTACGAAAATTGTCAATAATCAACCATAGTTTGCGAAACAGTTTAAAAAATCTCAAAATCAAAACTTCAATTTGAAAGAAATTGTGGCTAGTGTCACTTTAAGGGGACAACGGGTTAGTAGAAAAAGACCGTCAGCAAAATGGTAAAAGCTGTTAAACGTTACTAGCTGCATTAAAGATAAAAAAAAGATTTTTTGTAAGGTTTTTCACTTACCTAAACACGTTTAGGAAAATATTATGTCTTTAAACCTGCTAAATAAAAAACTTTATAAAATAGAAGGGTTTAAAACCCGTCTTGATGTTCCTGATACAAGAGATGTGAGCTTTTATAACTTTAAATAACACATTTATGATTGAACCTGCTCATTGTCCCGATTTAGAAACATAATAACTTCGATACACTATTTTTATGTAATTGGCAAAATAACTATTATATTTGGTATAATGCAACATTCTTGAGGGCTACTAGCTGTTAAGTTTTTAAAGTAAGTTTTTCAACGAGAATAATTGGCAATTCTACTAATTAAATAGAAATAAAAAGTAAAATATGTCATCAATAATTAAATTAATAATTATTGACAGAAAAAAATAAAAATAATATATTTTTTTTAATGGCTTAAACGAACTTTTTAAAGGGAGATACAGATGTCCGAAAAGATTTTTACAATTTAAAAAAATATATTTTATTCAATTTTGGTTTTTTAAAACTTTTTTCTTTTTGTTACCTACAAACTGTGGATATTTATTTATAAAAAATATTGCAAACACGCGAGTTCTCGTGAAATTACTTTAATTTAATCGCGAAATATTTGCTCTAACTTATTCAGATTTGTAAGAAAATTATTTTACACCCTTAATTTAGGAAACCCTACAAAAAAAATTCACGATACTTAAATCCGAACTTCTGGGAGAATAATTGATGTTATCATTCTTTAAAACGACTTTTCCTCGGAAAATCCTCTTAACGATCTGCATGGAAATATTTAAGTATGTGCAGCCATTTCATCTTACTAAAACCAACTATTTTGGTTAAATACATAAAATTTTTCAGTTCTGGAAAAAAGTTTACATTTAAAAAAAAGGACTATTGATTCCATATGCGGATGTTGCTGTCCACAATGTCACTTTGGGGCTATGTAAAGGTTGCTGATGTCTTATTAAAGAACGTGTCGGAGCCTATTTAATGTCGTCTAAAATAAAATGTGCACGGTAAAGGCCACGAACTAAGATGTAAAAATGGTTGTTTTCACCTCGGCAACTAGCCGGATTCTTCCACGTTTATCGGTTTAAAAAAAATAACCCAAAAATCGTAAGAAACCTTTTCGGGCACACTGTATAAACTTTACCATTTTTTTGTACTTTAAAAAAAAAATAATGTTATATAAGCGTACAAAGTTATTTATAATAGAACATAATAACTAAAGCTTGGATTATAGGCAGAATAAATTGTGAAAATAGGCGCCTTTATAGGCATAGTTTTTATCAACAAAAGGCAGGTGATAGAGAAAAATAGGCAGGTAATTGAAAAAATAGGCAGTTTTTTAACAAAACAATATCTATATACTAACAGTGTTATTTATTATTAAGTACTTTTATACAAAAAAAAGTGTAGATGCACCTTTAACAATATAACATTTCATATGTTTTTACATCATTAAAAATAAATATAAATAGAAAAAATAACAAAGAACAAAATACATTCTGATTAAAGCATAAATTTTTTTTTTCAAATTTTCAATCAGACAAAACGTTTTTATAAGCGGAAAAATTACGTTCTACGTCTACAGATCTAATTGAAGCGAATTTTAAGTTAGATATGTCAGGTCTAATGTCTGATAGCTGGTCCGAAAATTCACCACTTAAAACTTTTGATACTTGTACTAAAGTTTGAAATCGCCAATTTTTTTGTAAAACTTCTTTTAATTTTTTAGAAATTATTAAACCGACTTTACGTTTAGTTGACTCAATTGGTTTCTCTAGTTGCGTAACTAAATTGGTAGATTTATCCAAGGGCAAGCCCTGCGATTCTAGTTTTAAGATAGTTGAAGTTAATAAAACGTAAATATTGTAAATATAAGCTGGTATAACTGGTTACATTCTTTAATTGCATTTGAAGTTTCGTCGTCAAACATAAATACAATTTTTTTAATATCTTTATGTTGAAAATAAAAAAATGCAGCTTCTAACCATGTTCCCCACCTGGTTATTACGGGCTTGGGTGGAAGTGGTACATTTGGTAAATTTTCTCTAAATTTGAACTCTTAACGTAGCCTTAACAAACACTTTTTTGACATTACTAATTAGATTGTTTACCAGAGGAAATTGATTTCTAATTTCCTCTGCAACTCTGTTAACTCCGTGGGCTAAGCAAGTACAATGAATAAGATTTGAATAAAATAGTTTTAAACAATTGACCGCATTCACCATATATGTTGCTGCGTCAGTTAACATTAGGATAATTTTATCATGAGGAACAGCAGCAGGTAAAAAGAAATTACTTAGACTTTCTGGAATAAATCGACTAATTGTAACATGGTTTGTCTTTTCAAGCTGCTTAACGGCTATTAAAAAGGATTTTCTTGGGGAATTTTTAGACAAAATTCCAATTAGTAAATTGAATATATACCGACCACACATATCCGTGGTCTCATCAACTACAAAATATATATAATTGTTGCCTATATACTGCTTGACTTGTTATCCAAATAACAATTTTCTAAATAATGTTTTCTAATTGTACTTTTATCGAGTACAGGTTTTTACAATATTTTTTCAAGAATGACTTAAAAATATTGTTATTTAATTTATTTAAAGGAATATTTGATGCTACTAGCGCCTTACATCCAGCGACATTTGCGACAAGCAGGATGATTTCTGTTGTTGCAATTTTCTTTTATGTAAAGGCGTACCACAGTGCTGATCGAAAAAATATTTTTTCGTGCTGGATATCTGTAAAGTAACGCCCTAATTTAGTTGGGTATTCACATTAAAAAATAAATAGGTACTGTTGCCAAGATTGCAAAAACAGATATGACAGAATTAATAAATTTAAAATACTTACCACTTTTCCACAAGGCTTACAGAAAACACCGTCACGCTCCAACAATAATTCTGGATACGACTTTACCCACCACACTAATTTTTGGTTCCCATTAAAAGACAATATAGCAAAAAAAAATTCTAAATATTTTTGAGGGAACAACAACTTATCTATTGATGCTCTCTTTTAAAAATGAAATTTTTCATACTAGAATTAGGCTAATTTAGGGCAATTACGTACCTATCTAAAATTACGTACCTATCTAACTGAGAGGAGCGGCTTGCGAGTTATTTATTTTATAACTCTATTATTTATGGTGGGTTTTACCCTCGACCGCGTCAAATCAAAATCCATAGAAATATTTTAAGCTATGTATTTAAATTATTAATTGGTAAAATTTTAATAATAAGCCATTATAGGCTATTTTTGGCAACCAGTAACAAAATAGGCAAACTATAAACAAAAAAGGCAAAAGAGGCAAAAATAGGAAAAAAAAGGCATTTTGCCTAAAATCCGAGCCTTAATAATAACAAAGACATAATAAAACGTTTTTTAACTTTGTAAGTTAATATTTTCAAAAGTAAAAGGGTAAATAAATAGAAATCAAAAGGGTGGGCAGAAGGCCAAAGCAGTTTTTCTAAAGTAATACAAGTAACCGTTCGAGGATGGCAAAATAGCGCAAGCGCAGTATGTCAATAATTAAAATACTGGCGCGTCATCGGGCACATCCGCCAAAACATATTAATAATACCGAAGTAACTACTTTATACATATAACCACTTTAGAATGAAAGCTCTGCATTTGCATTAAGCCTTACTCTCGTTACATAAGGCGTAAATAAAAATATCTATAAACTGCGTTATTTTGTGTTTAAACAACTAAACCAATTTACAGTATTTGTAAATAACTTTTAAAAGACTACATACATAGCCAATTCAAATTGGAAAAACAGCATTTGCATTAAAATTTTTAAAAAATATACCAAAAATTGATGTAAATAATATACTTGGTTTTATTTGTTATTTCGAAAATAAGCATTTTCCTCTTATTGCCGTTTAGTGTCTCTTAAAAACATGACGTTAAGTTCTAGTAGTCACATCATGCCCATTCTTCACATGTGCTTAGAAGTAAATGCCGAACATAATTAAAGAACAATATTTTAAAATTAAAATACATATTGTTTAATTACACATTTTGTTTTATTTATTTTTTTTAAATTTTTCTCTAATAAAATCAGATGCGTCGTAATTTTTTTAAATCCAAATATCTTGAAAACGGTTGATTTATATTAACTTTAACAAGTATACCTTCTTGACGTAAAATGACAAAACAATTATTTTATTTACTAAAAATGTAATACATGGCCGTACCAAAAAGTTGTGATTGTTCAAAATAGTAAAAACACGTGTAGGTGGCTTCCCCTACAAATAAGAGCCGTAATAAGATTAGATTCGAATCCGTCATACCAAAAAACCCCCGAACATCAATTTTTACTCCAATATTAAAATTATCATAGATTTTATTTAAAAAAGAGAAAAATTAAATAAAAATTTTAACACCCTGTCATTCGAAAACAAAGGCCTTGCGGACCCATATTGTATAGACTTTTACGTTTATTTTTGGACCCTGACTACGTACCTGAAGTATTGACATTTCCTCATGAATCATCCTGTATAATGTTTTTACTACTAATGGATTTAATTTTCTTAAAGGCATTACCCTCTTTAAAGATTTAATAAACATGTTAAAACAGACTTTTAATTAAAACCTTTTCTATAAACTAGCTAACAAAGAATGCTTAAATCTGTATTTTCTATTTGTGAAGTTCTTTCATTTTATGAAAAATAAATTTAAATTAAAAATCGTTTAATTTCTGTGTTAGCAGTGAAGTCCTTGCATTTTATGAACAATATATTTAACGTAAAAATTGGTTATTTTGTGTTTTATGTGAGGTACATTTTCAATAGGCTTTCATTTTTTAACATTTTTAATTTAATTTTGTTGCTGCAAAAAATTTAAATATATATATTTTTTATTTTATTAAAAAATATTAAACAGCATTTATTTTTACCAGGCTTTTATTAGCTTTACCTGTATGTATCTATGAAGCGGAATTCTTAACTTAAATTTCACCAATTTCAAGAACTCTGAATAACTTAAAAAATTGTAAAGCAGTCAAGAGCCGATGACAATACAAATATTTCATAACTTCGTTCTTTTGTCGTAACTAGGATCATTAAAATACAAAAAATAGCTATTTTCCCAAGTGCGGAAAGAAAAATTTCCGGAAATTTTTTCCGTAAGTGTTAGACTATATTTTTTTCACAAGCGTACTAAAAGTGATGACACAAAAAATGTGTTTTAAATAAAATGCAAGTAGGAAGATAAAATTATAAATTTATTAAACAGTAATAATAATAAATAATATTATGAAAACTAGTACTTTTAAATATTTTACAATGTGAATTATAATAATTTATATTAAAAGTATAATTTTTCATATGTTGTATATTTACGGCGAAAGCAAAATGAAGCAAACGGTTTGAGCAGATGGATAAACCAAAACTTATGGTGCCGCTGGAAGTAGTAGCTGCACTGCAGGCTGTAGACATGACGTCGGCTCGAGTGAATTTATGGTATTTTCTTTTGAAACATTATTTGTTAAAATTTTATTAGCAGTTGTCATTTTATTTGTTATTTATTCATCTATATAACTTTCGGCAACCGAAGAAGATTTCCATCCTCCGTGCCGTTTTAGGTTTGTAATGTCTGTGCCAGTGGCGAGCTGGTGTAGTGGCAGCCTACCAGCCTCTCAGCTTAGTCAGGGCCCAAGAATACTACTTTTGGGAGACCTGAACGCCAGACATACACAATGGCACAATCGACGAAACAATAGGAACGGATCCCTTGTTCACGATTATGCCATAGACAATAACACACAAATATTAACGACAAACAAACCTATGCACTACCCTACAAATAACATGACACCTACGCACATTGACATGTTACTTAACAAAAATATACTAGACTTACCGGACCTTGAAGTACTCGACGAACTTTCTTCTGACCATCTGCCGCTTCTACTAAAATGGGGAGGACAGCTGGCGGAGGAGAGTAAAATGAAAAAGAGGGGAAAAGAAAAAAGGAAAAAAAAACAAATTAGAGCACGAAGACCGTACCGACGTTGCTGCTACTTGTACCTGATGTAAATTAAGTAGTTTTTGGAAACTTTTTTCCCGCGAATTAATAAAAAATAATATGCAAATAGTAACCCAAATAACACCCATCAAACCAAACTTTTAAGTAGAACAAGGTTCAGCAGTGTTTGAAAGATTGCTAATCGGAAAACGCTAACTTACCGGGGAAACCCAAAACTTCCCACCTACCTCCGGGTTACCATCATCCCAACCCTCCCTGGTTCTTTCAACTCGCAAAGCCTGAAAAGAAACCGAGTGCACTTTTCAATATATCCTTTTTAAAATATTTAGATGTAAATATAGTATATAGTAGATGTTAGTAGGTTAAGAAGTATTGTAAATAATATTAATGAATAAAGCTATTTGAAAGGAAGCCTCTCAGCCGTGAAGACCCGGGTTCGATTCCCGCACTGTCCATTGGACATTTTTATAGCACGTCACCTCACAGAAGGCAATGGCAAACCACTGTGTAGTATTTCTGCCTGGTAAACCCTCTCACATGTGCTTCGGAAGGCACGTTAAGCCGGTGGTACCGCATATCTGTGTAAATTGGTACGCAACACAGATATGTGCGAGTGAGCTCCTACGCTCTGCATAGAGTACGGCACAATAAGAAGAAGAATGTCTGTGCCAGAAGAATTAGCCAATAAAGTTGCGGAGGACCTCCTAAAACAGTGTCCGGCATACTCTTCAGGATTTTCAAGCTTAAGGATTTCGGCTGTATCAGAGGGAATTTTTCCGATATTGTTTATCCCCACGCACCATTTTGATAATTTATGAAAAATCTTCGATGACTACTGTTTGATGGACGCAATTCTATATGTTTTTGGTAGAAGTAAATAAAATTTTGACCGAAAACAACAAAGGTTTGTGTTACATGTGTCTTTGAGTCTGGTATGTTAACCACTAATGTCTTTCTTATCTTCAGTATCATCCAAAGTTAAATTTGTTAGCTCTTGGCGACGGCAAATTCAAGAAATTCAAAAACAGCCACAATTTTATGGAACAAATGTATGTTACCAGGAGCTTCGAATAAAAATTTGGTGATATCTTCTTTGGTCAACGTTGAAGATTTGCTGATGTCCACATTTTGCTTTAGTTTTATCATTGTTTTCAGCATGGAATATCTGGCCCATATTGTAGACGGCTTCAACTTCTTAGAAAGTTCGGCAAAATATGCTAGATAAACCTCCTTTTTGTCCAATGTATTAACGTTTTTTTGGGAACACCAATCGTTGAAAAACGAATATTCTTGTTCATATCTAGGAGTGGATTTCTTCGGTATAATTTCCAAAGAAGCTAAATTAGCAGAACCCAAAACATTTTGCAAAATTTCGTGTTCCATATTTTGTATAAGATTATACTTAAAACTTCGAAATAATTGTAAAAGTCAATAAAAACTTATCATGATAGGAACCGAAGGTAGCTTGGTGAATCAACAATACAATTATTTAACGTCACACTTATTATTTTAGGTGTTAAGAGCCAGAATTAACACCCAGTAAAATCTTAAATGGTGCATTAATATGAATTTCCAATTTTAGAAAACCTTTACCCTAAAAACCACACATTTTTTTTAAACCCAATTTTTCCATTTAGGTCATTAATTGGATGTCCGGTCTGGTTCTTAACGCCTCATTTAATGTTTGCAAACTTTTCCCGCACTAGTGTGGGAATAATATATCTTTCTGCACTAGTGCGGGAATAATGTCTTCCCACACAGAAAGTAATATGGAGAAAACCATTTCCCGCACGCTCGTATAAAAATAAAATAACACTATATTCAAAATGATCGTATTTGCGCATTCGCCAATTTTAATTTGTTTTTGGGGCCATAATAAGAAAATAAATTATAGTTTAAAAAAATAAAAAACACGCTTTTTAGCAAACTGGACTAAAAAGTTAAAAATAATTTAAATATAGTAAGTGCAATTATTTTATTTTATAATAATTCTAATTATGTTAATAGCTACCAATCATATCATTGTTACATTTACAATCAAGCACCCCACGCTTTTTTACTTTATTTAAATTATTTGCTACTTTTTAGTCCAGCGTGTTTTTTGTTTTTTTGTTTTTTTTTTCTAACCAATAATTTATTTAAATATAATTTTGATCCGTAAAATAAGGCAAACATAAGTGTCATTCTAATATTTCTATTTTGAAAAAATATAATATTGTAAACTATAAATGAAAAACCCCCAAAACATTAATTTTTAAATCCGAATTTGTTAGGATTAAAAAACAGTAAGTACTATTTAACAATATTTAAATATTTTAAAACAATCAGCATAAACCTAGTTTTTTTATCAGGTTTAAACGATTTGTAAACAAAATTTTAAAGTCAATGAAATCTCTTATATAAAATAAACCACGGTGTTAATAGTCGAAAGTCCGGGAGGTTGAGAATTCAAGGTTGGAGATCAGTAATCGGCCTCCTCCATAAGTCCAGGAAACGAACCATTTTGCCTAGCAATTTTTTTAAAATGCATAGAATGACTTGAAATTTTGACAGTAGGTAAAGAATAGTCTAAGGATCAAAATCTATATTATGCTCAAGGGCGCCTTTACCTTGGTTGCCCAAACCATCTCGGGGAGGAATTTTTTTTAATAAATCTTGACCCCAGAAATCGATAGGAAAATGACTTCTAAGCAAAAAATGTTCTGTGAGTTTTTTTTATGTAAAATGCATACTCTTCAAATTATTTACGATCGAAAGTCCGAGTTTTTCGTTGATAAAATCAACGTTTTCAATTGTTTTTTTTTTGCAAATATCTCGATAAGTATGCATTTTATCAAAAAACTGAAAATACCAAAATTGTAGATTTTAAAAAAACAAATAAAATGTTTTTTTTTGTGGTTTGTTAAAGGTTAGCTGTTATTCATCAAACACAAAATTTCAGAGTTTCAAAAGGCAAATAACCCGAAATTTATGTATTTTTCGAAGAAAAATAATAATAACTTTTTCGAAGCATTTGCAAAGACCTAACTTTTATGTATCTTAAAAGTTGAGTGAGCTATAATTAAAATAAGGTTGGACCAAAATTTTTGGAGTGCAAAAATCTTCGAAAACAACCCTCCTAGTTACCACCATAATTAAAATAAGTCGTAGCCCTTTATCAATTCTCTTTATCCATGTATTATAAATATATTCTAAAATTTTTACCGATTTAAATTGCTTATTTTTGAAAAAATGGAGCTGCAAGTGAAAACCAAATTTTAAAATTTTTAAAAACATAATGACCATTTCTTGAAAACAACTCGAAAACTAAGGGAGATATGTAAAAATTACCAAGGAATCAAATTGTATCTTTTTAAATTACAAATGTTTTGCTTTTTTTTAATTTACTGTATGACGGAAATTAAGAGATATAAACGTTTATAACGCGTGTGTATAGACGGGCTACCTTTTTTTATCCCTTTAAACTCACCCCTTTAAAAAGTAAGGGTTTTAAATAGTTATAATATGTAGGACCTTATAGTTATTGAAAAGACCAACAAAATGGTTTTTTAAAGACCTTCTCATCACAAAAACTGAAGGAGTCATGCTTAAAAAAACAATTTTTTAAAGCATTGTAAAAAAGATTAGATGCATTTTTTTTTAATTCAGGGTTTTGTACTATTTTTTGCATTGTAATATTGTAAGGGGTGGATTTTTGAGAATTTATAAATTACAAAATTAAATTAGTAATACTTTTGAGCAGTCACATTTTTTGTTCAAAGAACTAAATACTTATTTTTTAATTTATATGAGCCTAATTTTATGTGACTTAAGCTTTAATATGAAAGTTTGGAAGGTTTTTGCTAATGATAATAAGTAGTTTTTACCCCTAAAAAATAAAAAGCGACCTTTAGCTTACTGGCGATTTTAAAGAGGAGGGTAAGTTAAGCTTAAAAATTTTTATGCAAAACACTGTGATAATATATTAGCTTTTAATGGTAAATATATTTTTTTAATAATAATAGGAGTTGATTTTTAAGGGCTATAATATTTGAAATAATATTTTAAAGAAACCAAATATTAATTGTTTAACTTATTTAAGTCAAATTTTACTTAACTTAAGCTTTAAATGTATAGTTTTATAGGTTTTAGCAATAAAGGGTAGTTTTCACTCCTAAACAATTAAGAGTGCCAATTCGCGTAATATAGATTATAAAGAAGAGGACAAGTTATGCCTAATCCCAAATTTTCATGCAAATCTATGCATTTTGAAAAAAAAAATAGTTGCCAGGTTTTGCACTTTTTTAAGCTTCGTTTTCTGGACTACATGTGGAAAAAATTCGCCTGTTACAAGCAAGGCGTATTGGTAATCTGCTTTATACTGGATGTGTAAACATTTTGGTTCCCCTATAGTTAACAGTGTCCCAAAATCTCCAAGTGGAAGTGTCACCTAAGGTAACTATAAGAAACAGAATGTACACACATACACACATAGTCATAGTTTATTCAATACTATATTTTTACAAAATAATTATTTTAAATAATGGAATAAATGTAGTAATACAAATTAACAGAAACAAGGGCAAAAATTCGACATTGTTTTAACAAAATCTGATGGAACAAAGAAGTGTAGTTAAATGTGTTAATCTTAATAGGTAATAACTTTTTTATACTTTACATAACAAAAAAAAATCAGTGACACAATTAAACTATTTTATGGTATACAGAGTGGCGAAAAATGTTCAAACCAATTAAAAAAACTATTGAGACGTCACGTAGCTGCTTTTATGGCGGCAAGTTTAAAAAGTATATGAGAAAAGTTAAAAAGTGAGGTTGGGAGTTAGCAAATAGAGACATAGTAACATATTAGGACAAAACTGTTTATAATTAAGTTTTAGGCTTAGTTACTAATTCTAAGTTACCGTATACGTAATGCTATATTTGATTATAATTTCTGTATCTAAAAGCAAATATTTGATAACGGCAAAATTAAGTATTTTTAGGATTAAGTACTCATGTATCAAGTATCTTCTAGGACTGAGTAGTTATACGATTACCGAGTTCTTTAATTAAAAAAGTCGTTAACTCGAATACACACCTGTATTAAAAGGCAGTTTAACGACAAAGGCTTCTAACTGGCTTAAATATATTAATGAGAAATTTTTCTTTAAAATATTCTTAAAAGAAAAAAAATATTCAAGTAACATTTTAAAACATACACATTTTGTTTAAAATATTCATGCAGCAACTTTGTCTGGCGGTAACGAATGGTTGGTTTATGCAAAAATATCCTGAAAAGGATAACGTAAAACTGCAACGATTATATTAGCATAATAAATGTCTTTATCATGTTGTACAAGTTGCGATAACTTGAACTTATTTCTACGTAAAATAGAAAATCTCTTCAAGGTTAACTTAGCTTCTAGCTTTGTTATAACCAGAACGTGTTATTCTTTAGTTAAAAATATTTGGTTTTTTAAATATAGAGAAAGTTTAGTTTCTTTCGCATAACGACGGCATTGATGCTAAATACAATATTTAAGGTGTGGATGATATCGATAAAGATATGCCTTTTGATTAAGTTGCACAACTTGCGTCTCGTCGTCGGGTGTAATTCCTTTTCAGAAATTTCAGTTTTCTTTGTTGTTTTTAGTACAGGGAGATCAGTTAAGGGTAGCGAGCGGCCATATCCCATAAGATATTGGTAGTATAGATTTGAACAAAAAAATCATAATAAAAGTCGCCAAGAGAAATTGCTGGAAATTATTTTTGAGTTTGTCAAACGTCCGCTAGAGGGCGTAACAACCAACACCAAGTAGAAAAATGGGATTTTTCATATTAACTGACCATTTCCCTACATTTTTGGTCTAAACCGTTTTGTTCTATCTATCAAAATAAAGCGGTGGGGAAGTTCAATTGTTTTTTTAAACAAACCAAGATTTCTCCGTTTCTTTTGACGATTTTAGCAAATTAGGCTCATATGAAAGAGCATAATTTTCGCTACAAAACGCTTATTTGGTTTTGCATTTTTGACTTTTTCTGTCGCCGCTAGATGGCGTTAACTGAAATGGTAGCAAATTTTTGACTTAAAAAAAAAAAACAAACAATGTAATGGTATATTAATTTTTATATATTTTAAAAGAGGATAATTTTGCCTTTTTTCCTGACTTTTTTTCGTTAGACAAACGGTTTTGGATTAAAAAAATAAAATAGGTTTACATACTGTTACCTTATAATTATCATTGTAAACATTATGTAAACCTATTTTATTTTTTCAATCCAAAACCGTTTGTCTAACGAAAAAAGTCAAGAGGTTCTTTTTGTTAGCAACTAATAAGAGATTACAAAACTGAATTTTATTTTGATAAAAAACAGTGGCGTGCCATTTTTTAATGTAATAAAATTATATTTTGGTCAATATCAACGGTTCAAAAAAAAAAGGTAGATAATAAATTCTTTTCACTAAATTATAGAAAAATTTATCCTCTTTTAAAATATATAAAAATTAATATACCATTACATTTGTATTTTTTGAAAAAACTCAAAAATTTGCTATCATTTCAGTTAACGCCATATCCCAAGGGATAACGTAAAACTCAAAAATTGCAAAAAAGCTTTATTGTAGTACAAATTAATGCTTTTTCTAGTAAATAGAAAATCTCTTAAAATCTAGCTTTTAATAACAAACGTGTTATTCTTGGAAAATTTTGGTTTAAAAAAACGATTGTATGAACCGGTATTTTGTAATAAAACCAAAATCTTTAGGTAAAAATAAATGGTTGGGAAAATGTTAAAGTAAAATTATGACAAATTGTATTATGATATCTTAATTTCATAATAAAAATCCCGATTTTTCTGGATAATTGCTTGTTGGATAATTTTTGCTTTTAGGAAAGTTTAACTCGAAAAGAATTTCAAAACAATTTTAGTGTGGATGATTATGATATTTTTTAGAAACTTTCGACCAATTTTCTTAGAAATTTCGTTTCTTTGTTGTTTTAGTACGTTAATTTTTATTTATATTAATGTATTTTGCGTTTTAACTTTTGAATGACAATTCCACTCATGTAAGCATACCCCTATTTGAAATGTCAAAAATCGAAATTTGCTATCGGATAGAAAGGAAAAAGTTACTGGCTAAAAAAATTGGTATGTTTTCGGTTCTATCAATCGTGTCGTCCATTGTTACCTCGGTAGCGATTGTATTTTATATTGTTGATTAATTATTATTTTGCTTTAAACTTTGTTTTATTCGCGCAATTGTCTTACTAAATACAATTCGTACTTAGATTTTAAACCAGATATTTTTTGCCTGGTTTTGAATATTTCGGAAATTTAACGGGTTTCTCAAAATCACTAAAGCTACGCTCTCATGAGTATCCGGCCAAATCTGACCATTTATGATATTACCTATGATAGACTTTCATTAAATGTTTAGTTTTTTACGTTTTGTAGTTTCTAAATCAATATTTCCAATATTTCCATATATTTCCAAAGTTTCCTGATATATTTCCGGAAATATTTTCAAAAACATATTTCCGGAAATTTTCCATTACTAATGTTATACCATTACGTTAAAAACTTTAAAGCTGATCTTAAAATATCTAATTTTTATTAAAATTTTGACAATTTTAATTTTAAAAATTATTTAATTGTTGGTTAAGTTTTTATAATTTATTTTTATTTTGAAAGCGATGACAGATTTTTCACCGAAACGTAGATAAGTCTTTAGACTTTTTGGGGTTTTTTAAGGGCTTTTTTTCTGTTTTAGGCGATTTGCTATTTTGGGGGGACCAATAGAACTAAGTAGGCTTAGTATCCATAGCCCGGAACTAGGACCGCAGGGATCCCATTTTTTTTAGACTTCTTCTGGTTCGTACCCAACGAGGATTTTCCAGTTTTTTATTTTATTTTTACCATCTAAAAATGTCAGTTAACATACGTCTATGACCTTAACAATCTACATAGTTACAGATTCCTTTAAACTTTTTTTTTTAAATATTAAATATAATTACTGCAAATAAACATACAATAAGACAAAGAAACACATATCTAGGAAATGACTTTTACCACAACTAATGGCATACTTGATTATACTTAAAGGAGATGCATTCGCCTTATCCATGTTAATACTATTGAAAAGCAATCTTTTTTCTCTTGCCTTTTTCACCTATCAGCAATTGCACTTTTCCAGTACAGTTACGTTCAGTGCAGTTTTCAGTAGGGAAACTCATAGGGTCTCCCTCATGCATAATTTTACACTTTATTTGAAGAAGGCTCAAACTTCGCACTTTGTCGGCTGCTCTAACCTTAGAGTTTTAAAAATCTCGAATTTGCTTTGTTCAAAGATCTTGCCTTCCCTCCAAACAACAACTTTTAAAGTTTCGTATTAATAAACTGTCTCTTACTTTACTTTAGACATCACGATACATTCGACTTGCGCTGTTGTGCTTCAAGTTATGTCTAAAAATAATTTTAAAAACGTCTTCTGCTTATTTACAAAAAAAAAATATTAGGAACCACCTTAAAATACCAAACAATTTGGGATGTATTGCAAAAACAATTTAAAAAATAATGTACTCTTATATAAAAATACTTATAGTTTCTTACGAGAATATGAACCAAAAGCAAAGATAAAGGTCCACTAAAATTACAATACAATTATTAAAATGTATCTTATATGTGAAAAAAAATTTATTAGTTACTTATTGTTTAAAAGTGTATTGTTAGCACACAAAAGTTTTTTGTGTGTGTTACGGTACATGTTTTTTGAAAACATATACCTTTATTGCCTGATCAAGTCAACACGATGCATGGATAATATCTTAAGTTTTGATTTGCTTAAAATATTCTATAAACGTGTATTTCCCAACTTAAAAACAATTTTTTTGTAGTGAATGCATTTATTAAACCAACTTTAGATTAAAGCTGGTTAATTATAAAATTTAAACTTTGGAAAAAACCCACCAAAAAATTTAATCCGGATTTTAAAAAAACAAAAAGGAGAAAAATTTTAAAGGGGAACTGCGGAAGGTAAAATTTAAAAACCAAAACCAAGTTTTAAATTTTTTAACTCTCAAAAATAAAGGGCAATGTAAAGAAGCCTTAAAGGTTTGTTTCCCCATTGGGGTTTTTTGGTCAAGAAAAGATGATTTTGAAAAGCTCCCCTTGTGTTTGAGATTTGATCCCCTCAAAAAGAAAGGCCAAGGAAAGCTTTAACCAAGGAAAACCCCCTGATGGGATGGGAAGGGTACCAATCCCTTTAAAGAGTTTTTCCAAAAAATTTCCAAAACAAAATTTCCAAAAGGGGGTGGAATCCTTAGGAAAGGAAATTTTCAAGCGCTAGGTTCAAAAAGCTCTTAAAAAAAATATATAAATTTAAAAAAATTTAAAAATTTTGAGGATGGTTTCCCCAACCAATTGAAGAGTTTTAAAATTCTTTCTAATTTTTTAAATTAAAATAAAACACAGAACTTTAAAAAATTTTATTAATGCACCAAAAAAAACTGCAAATTGTTCAAAAAATTTTTAAAATGAGAAAAAGAGCTTCCATATGAAAGTTTCTTAAAATAAAATGGATTCTCTGTTATATAAGTTACTCAGTTGAAAAGTTATTCGAACCTGTTTTGTTTAATCACAACTTCTCTAAGAAAATACGAGGCCTATTTGAGAAAATAAAGTATGTACTTAAATACTAATTTTATTTTAAGAAAGACTATAGCTCCATAAATTATTTAAAATTATTTTTTCATTATGAAAAAAGGTAGTAAGTATGCGTTTTGATATTATAGGAATTGTATATTAAAATAAAATATACACTAACATTTAATTTGAATAACTAACAGGAATATGCTGACATTTAGAACATCAGCAGTGTAAATAAAATCAAAGATCAATGGATTTGGAAAATGGAATCCTATAGGTAAATCTGTAAAATGGCAAGAGGCGTTTGAAAAATGTGTTTAAAATCAGATTTTCGCACGTTCTAGATATCGAAACCAAACAGTTGAAAATGTATTTGATAATTTTAAAATGTATTAATCATTTTAAAATAATCACATTTAATCAGACTTATGGTAGTAGGCTTTGATCTCGCATTCGAAATTTCTCTGACGAATATATTTATTTTTTCTAATTGTACGATAGTCTCTACAGCATCTTCGACGCTAGACCGAACCTATACATTTATAATAGTGTGATTGACGTTTTCATTTTTAATGAAATTCCTACATGTAACATAATTTGCAAATGCAAAAATTGAAATTTGATGGTGCAAAAAAAACGTTACTGGCAATAAAAATATATATGTTTTCGGTTTACAATAAGTGGCCATTGTTAACTAGTCGTATTATTTTAAAATATTGTTGATTAATATTATTTTGCTTTAAATTTGTTTATTCGGAATTGTTTACAAATACAATTTATTAGATTTTAAACCAGATATTTTGCCTTTTTAAACGAAATTTACGGGTTTCTCATCCTCAAGTACGCTCCATGAGTACCGGCCAAATTGCCCCATTTATAATTACCTATGATAGACTTTCCTTAAACTGTTAGTTTTTACGTTTTGTAGTATCTAAATCAATATTTCCAATATTCCATTTTTAAAATTTTGTATATTTCCAAATATTTTCAAAAACACTTTCCGGAAATTTTCCGGTTACTAATGTTAAACCATTACGTTAAAAACTTTAAATGATTTTAAAATATCTAATTTTTTTAAAATTTTGCAATTTATGTTAAAAATTTTTAATTTGGTTTGGACTAAGTTTTTATAATTTATTTTATTTTGAAACATGACAGATTTTTACAAAGAGATAATACAATTAATTTTGGGGTTATAAGGGCTTTACTGTTTACATCTGCTTTTTGGGATCAATAGAACAAGAGGCTTGTATCTCAACCCTGAAACTAAGGACCGAGGGATTTTTTGACTTCTTCTGGTTCGTACCCAACGAGGTTTTTAGTTTTTAAATTTTTTCCATCTAAAAATGTCATTAACATACGTCTATGACCTTAACAATTACCTAGTTACAGATTCCTTAAACTTTTTTTGTAAATATTAAATAAAATTAGCAAATAACATACAATAAGAACAAAGAAACACATATCTAGAAATGACTTTTACCACAACAAAATCATACTTGATTATATAAAGGAATGCTTTGTTAATCCATGTTAATATTTTAAAAGCAATCTTATTCTCGCCTTTTTCACCTATCAGCGACTGCACAAAGTTTTAATATAGTTGGTTCCTGTTCAAATTCCACTTTTCCTAGTACTTCAGTGCAGTTTCAGTAAAAATCATAGGGTCTCCCTCTATCAACATTTAGAAGAAGGCTCAAATTCGCTTTGTGCTACTTAACCTTAGAGTTTTAAAAATTCAATTTGCTTTGTTCAGAAGTCTTGTTCCTCCAAAAACAACTTTAAAGATTTCGTTTAATAAAGCTTTACTTTACTTTGCATCGACGAATTCACTACCTGGGCAAGTTTCTAAAAATATTTTAAAACGCTCGCTTATTACAAAAAAATATTAGGAACACCTTAAAATACAAACAATTTGGGATGTTTGCAAAAACAATTTAAAAAATAATGTACTTTATTAAAACATTATAGTTTCTTATGAAATATGAACGGATAATCCACTAAATTACAATCAATTATTAAAATGTATCTTTGTAAAAAATTATTAGTTAATTGTTTATGATGTCACATAAAAGTTTTTTTTTGTTAGGTAATGTTTTTTGAAAACATATACCTTTAGTTCCGACAACAAAATGCATGATAATATCTTAAGTTTTGATCTGCTTAAAATATTCTATAAACGTGTATTTCCCAACTTGAAAACATTTTTTTTGTAGTGAATGCATTTATTAAACCAACTTTAGATTAAGTTGATATATAACAATTCACATACATTTGGAAAATAAGACCACCAGAACATATGTTTTTTTTTCTTATTTATACAGGATGTTTCGGGACAATAGGGAGATATTTTAAGAACATGTTCAGAAGGTCAAAATAAGAGAAAATATTCCATATGTTTTAATCCGATTTTTAAGCGTCTCTAAAATAATCGGTTCTAAAGTTTTTTTTTGTAAAGTTTTAGAGTACTTAAGAAGTTTTGTATTTCTAACTCCAGTTTGTAGGTATTTCATTGCTTGTCAATGCCTAATTTAATTGACTGATAGTTTTGACAAGCATGCTTGTCAGTTTGATTGATTTTGAGCGTTTCGACTCGAAAAGAGAAAAGGTTCCATACGTAATGCCTCACACATTCACCCATAGGAAGTAGGCTGACCTGATATGTGTGTATGGTTTCTGTAATGGTAGCGCATTAGGTGCTCTTGATGAATACCGACGTCGTTTTCCAAATCGAAGAGTTCCAAATCGAAAAGTTTTCCAAAAAGTTTTTTCAAATGCTTAGGAAACAGGAATGTTTCCAAGCGTCAGGATTGATTCTGAACGAAAGGCGGGTCTAAATGTGGCAAATGTGGCAAAAACACAGGTGTTAGTACGAGGCGGATTACGAAAGATCTTCGATTAGAATAACATGTGGGCGTTTGGAAGACACTTAGAAAAAACGGTTTAAAGCCTTTCCATGTTTAACCGGTTCAACATTTTCAAGAAAGTGATTATGGCTTAAGGGTTCAATTTTGTGAATGGATCCAACAAAATCGAGGCCTACATAAATACATTTTATTTAGCGATGAAGCTCAGTTCACCCGCGATGAAATCAATAACTGTCACAATAAACATCGGTGGTAAAAATCTTTATGCCATGTTTAAACGAAACTTTCAACATCGATTAGGTATTAATGTGTGGTGTGGAATGCTCAACGATCAGTTGTTTGGTTTTTTTGTATTGAATGCGCATCTTACTGGAGATGGATATTTACGGTTTTAAGAAGATCTTTTAACACATATGTTGGATGATGTTCCGCTAATTGTTCGACACCGAATGTTCTTTCAGTACGATGGTGCCCCGGCTCATTTAAGTCGCCGGGTGCGTAATTCCTTAAATAATCGTTTTTCTGATCGTTGGATTGGCAGAGAAGGACCTCAAGCTTGTCCACCGAGGTCACCAGACCTAAACCCACTGGATTATTGCCTCTGGGGGTGGATGAAATCACTAGTATACAAAACACGAGTAGAAACCGTGGAAGGACCCCACAATCGAATTTTAAATGCTGCAAATATCATTATAAACAATCCCCAAAGCAATTAAACGCGCAACACGAGCGATAAACAAACGTGCTGCAGCTTGTATTGAAGTTGGTGGGGGTATTTTCGAAAACATTCTAAATTAGTGGAATTTTGTTGATTTATCTAGTTTTTGTTTGTGTTGCTTTTAAAATAAAAAATATTTACAAAAAAAACTTTAGAACCGATTATTTCAGAGACGTTTAAAAATCGGATTAAAACATATGGGTTAATTTCTCTTATTTTGACCTTCTGAACATGTTCTCAAAATATCTCCCTTTTCTGCCAAAACACCCTGTGTAAATCGTAAAAAAAACCATATGTTCTGGTGGTCTTCTTTTCCGATTGTATGTGAATTGTTATATATCAACTTAATCTAAAGTTAGTTTAATAAATTCATTCACTCAAAAAAAAATTGTTTTCAAGTTAGGAATAACATGTTTCCAAAATATTTCCCTTTCCTCCCAAAACACCCTGTTTGATTTTTAAAATTCTTATGTATAAGTGCAATAACTATTAATTAAACTATTAACCTGTATAAGTGGTCCATAACAAAATACTAGTCATATTTGAATGACCTACTTACCATGTGTCATATCTAACCTAAATTGAACAAATTCGCAATGGGTGACATAACTAAAGAAAAAAACCATGATTAAATGATATTACCACTGAAACACTTATTGAAGGGTTTCAAATATATTTGCCTCTTATTTTCCCAACAGGCCAATACTGGCTAAATTGACCATAGAAACGACTGCAAAAAACATAAAACCCACAGCACTGTCAATAGTAATTGCACATATAAAATGCGGGAAAATCAAAGAAAAAACATAAAACAATAAGAGCGATTTCGATGTTTTATTGCACGTAAAAGAAAATAAAGGATAAAACAACTTAAGGAAGTTACGCAAAAAAATTCACATCATTACGTATTTTAGATAGGCGTAGTCACTAGTTCTATAAATACAAAAAAACATTAGAAGTTAAGACATGAGGATCTAATATGATGGCAAAAATTTTGTTTTGATTTAATTAGAAGAAAAAATACAATCGGAGATTAAAAGAATAAACCAATAAATTACCAATAAATGTATTTACTCATATTAAACAACAAACTAAATATTTAAATTGCCAACACTGGTGGGGTATTTTTGGGCATCACATCATTAGACCATTTCTTCCAGATAACAATTTAGCTGCAAACGATTTTTAAAGCTCTAAATAAGAAGAATTTTTAATTATTTTTAATAATGTCAATCTTGCATGTTTATTTTTAGATGGATGGTCACTTTACAAAAATTTCATGGCCATCGGCAAATATTTAACTAACCAGTTTAATACGAATATCATTTATTCAAATTTTACGAGTGACGATGGCGCCTATCCATGGGTTTGGTTTCCACAGTATTGGGAAAATTACAAGGGATAGTAAGTAAAGAAAGGTTTTCTTTTTATTTCTTCGTAAGAAAATAAATGCTATAAAATTTAAACAAAATACTTGTTAATATCGTATAACTTAACTGTAGAAGACATCTATTTAACAGTAACACTGTAAATTATTTATTGGACATAGCATAGGTAAAACGGTTGGTGTTTTTGTTATTACTTATTATTCACCAATATTTTAGTTAATACAAATTTACGTAAGAGTTTTAAAAAATTCATTCTTATTATTTTACCAAAAAACTCAATTTTTTTTAAAGGTAAAAATCTTGTTGGTCTTTATTAAACAATCATTCGCCTTTTCTTAAAAATTAATTAAATGAGGCAATATTTGTTTACTTCCCCATTATGATAGGATTTCACATGTAAATATGCAACAACCAATTTATTAAATAAAATATCTCTCTCTTATAAAAATGTGTAAAACAAAAGTCACATTTTACAGACTACCATTTTACCGCAAATTTCTAAAGGTCGGGTAATTACCAGTATATGCTAAAACGTTTCTTAAAGTTTTCAAAGAAAAACGTAAAAATGCAACACTTCTTATTAGCATAATAAATGTCTTTAGCATGTTGTACAAGGTGCTAAACTTCTGGGATATATTCGTGGATTACCGTAAATTTGCATGAACGGCAATAAAAGAGAAAATATAGGTGTCTGGTGTTACTTTACAACGAGGTTGGTGCTTTAAGGTTTAACCTAAAAAATAAATTTTTAAAATGGGGAAAGAATACTAAAATTCATACAAAAAGTAGGTTTTTAAAAACATGACTTTTTCCTTTTAAGGCCTTTCAATCATTGCTAGCGTAAGGAATATAACGTACTCGTAATTTTAATAACGTCAGTAAATAATATTGAGGTAAAAAGTTAACACCTGGTAAAAATAACATAAGTCAAAAATTTATTATCTTACATTTCTTACATAGAACATTTGCTTATAAATTTGTTGTTATTCCTAAAATTAAAATATACATTAAAAATATTTTAATTATCCAAAAGTTTTTTACCTATGACAAATAATTGATTACATAACAAAACGTTAAGAATGGCAGGTTTTAAAAATTACTGTCAAAATAACAGCAGTTAATAATGTACATTGCAAAGCTTAAAAATGACATTTATTTTTAATGCCATCTGCTAAAATAATTATTTATTTACCAAGGCTATTAAGTATATGTTTATGCTCTGAGGGTGACATTCTTCAAAACTCGAGGGCCTCTGGCCGAGGGCTTGTAAGTCACCCGAGGCTAATACACATCTATTAATACTCGCTGTGTATACAAACTTTTATGTCATACTAGTAAATATTTTTAAAAATACAAGAACTTGAATTTGAATTTAACCACATTTTCTTTTTATGATGTTTGGCTTATAATCGTTGCTAGGAAAATCAAATTGTGCTGTCAAACTTAAAAGGTCAATGTGCAGGAAAGTTTCAAAAATCCTGACGAAATTGCAAAAAAAAAGCGAAAAATGCAACACAAAACTTGCTATCGAAAAAATCGAAAAATGCCTAGAACAGAGAATATAAAAAAATATTAACTTGGATGGCGGAAAACTGTGTGGAACTTATTAATTAAATTTAACTTTAACATCTTTTTTTGTTTCTATGCCCTCGCGGGTCATAAAGTGCACTTTATGCCCTCGCAGGCCGTAAAGTGCACTTTGTGACCACACAAGAATAAAATGCACTTTAAAGTAGTTGTTAACTAAGCAAATAAACAGAATCATGAACTAGTATGACATTAAAAATTTGGATCTAGTAAATCCTACGCGGTTAATAATTTCGTTCGGATATTTTATATACGAGTTTTTCTTTCTAAAATGTTTACGTACCTTGATAAATCGCACAATTTGTCAGAATAAAAATCTTTATCTAAACAATTTTTTACCAAATTTGATTAAGCTAACACTTTTTTTTTAATTGACCCTGTATAATTACTATGACGCAATATGGTAAACTACACTTCTTGCGTTTTTAACATAATTTTGTTTTTAGTCTAACTTCTTAACAAAACGACTATCCTACGCCAATGTTTCACATATTTTGTCAAAACATTTTTCCCAACTTTTAAAAAATCTAAAAGATGTTATAAATCTTCCTAAAATATTTATTTTTTAAATCCGGTAAAATATAAACTAAAATTTATTTTGCTATCGTAAAACATAGCATTACGATTTAGACAGATAATTTAGGGTTTTAAAAAAATAATGTATCTATATTTAGCAACGTCCAAATGTGGCAAAAGAAAAATTAAATTTTAACAAGATTTTTAAAACATTATTACCTACATTTTACATACAAACTAAGTAGTAGAGAAAGGCAAATGCCTAGTATTTATAATTTTATTTTAATAAAATTTTGCAAGTTAAGTTATTTTTAGTCCAGTAAAAATAAATACATTATAAAACCTTACTGTATTACAATTTGTTTCATTTTACAAATTTTTGCTCCACAATCCCCCACACACCGGGGGATTTGTGGAGTATGGAATATCCATCAGTGAAAACAGGAAGTTTTTTTTTCCAAAAATTTTATAAAAGTAATGTGAACAGTTTTTTAATCCAACAATTTGGTTTTTTTAAAATACCAATTTTTTTGTGGCAGTTATGTAAAATTCTTTATATGAAAATAGTAGCCTACTATTTAAAAGAGACATGAAAGAAAAAAACACCTGATTTTATCTGACTGAAAGACGTGCAATGTAAATTAATTGTACATCCTTTTTTGCAGATGATTAAAGTTAGAATATATTTTTTTATACTTTATTAAATTAAATAAATTATGACTGCAGGATTTGCATTTTACACATTCTTCTTTTATATATGTTTGTCAATAAATAATAATAGTAATATGACTACGGTACTGACAACTGGGAAAAAAAATCTTATGGCTAATTTTGTGCTTCCAGGTAGTTGCGCCCTTGGCGGGTGCCCATCTCGCCACCGTCTAAATACGCTGGTCACGAAGTAGTGACACTGTATAGTTGGACCACGATAGGAAGATAGGATAAAGGAGTTTAAAGAATGCCAAATTTGTTTCAAAAAAACCAAAAGGTTGTTGCCAAACTGGGAATAGCTTTAATTTATAATTTCAGTTCTAAGCAATTGGATGCTTTCTTTTTTAAATATAGGTCTAATCTTTCTGTTTTAT
This sequence comes from Listronotus oregonensis, assembly GCA_019359885.1. Lineage (NCBI taxonomy): Eukaryota > Metazoa > Arthropoda > Insecta > Coleoptera > Curculionidae > Listronotus > Listronotus oregonensis. Next base: position 37,420 of record JAHBCN010001662.1, on the reverse strand, counting down.
ATGTCCTTAAGTATAAAAACTATTATGTTTTATAGTTGTTTTATTAATTTTTCTTTAACTTAATTCAGTTTATTGGGAATGCTGTTTGAATTTGGCAAAGCTGCGAACCGCTTAAGGCCCGACGTCTTGAATGCGTTCGACCAGCCTACTTTTCATATAAAGATGGCTTGCACAAATATGTAATTTTATTTGGCCGTCTGTAATTTTTTTTTATTTGCTGGGCTGATGTCGAGTCAATTTATTATTTTTTACCGAGATTTCAGCGGACATTAACGGCGTGTAAGGGCTTGATTGTTATATACTGATTATTATTATAATCATATACACCTACATCATTATTAAATTAGGTTTAAATAATATACCTATCTACGTGTTACGTGTTTCTTAATTATAAATACCTATTATACCGCATGTCCATTTAGTGATGATATCTCGTTAACTATTGACTTAAGCAAAAAACTTATTATTCAAAATTTGTACAAGTAAATGGTATGCATACAATTACAAAAATAATTTAAAATAAATGGGGTGTCTTAATAATGAGCTACGTTCTTAAAATCTTTTTTTTAAAGGAAGCATCCTATATATTTTTCGATTTTGGAATTATATGACCAATTTTAAGCATTGTGTAAAATACGCTATTAATATTTAACATTTTTCGAGATAATGACAGTTGAAAATTAACATTTTAGTAACTATGAATGCTTACTGAGCAAAAACGGCTTGAAATAGAAAAAACGGATTTTACTTTCCTATTTTAACTTTTTAAAAACTATTTGATGGTACCATGGTACACTCGTTTCTGGGAGAATAAGATAGCTTGAGAAAAACTTTTGTTAGGTCGAACATCCTATAATTTATTATATGTTTATAAAATGTTAGAAAATAAAAATCAAAATTTTTTACATTTTACGATTTACTAAGCAAAAGCAATTAAAGATAAAGCGAAATGACTTTTACTCTCCTATATTAAATTTTTAGGAGGCATCTAAAGTCGTTTTCTACTTAGTTCTTTCAGCCCTCATAAACCAGTTTAATAAAAGTCGTTTTATTGAACTGATTTATAATAAACCACTTTTACTAATTCAGTTTAAGTGGATCCTGCAACTATAGTAAGTGTTAGGTATTATTTGTATATTAGGAAAATTACATTCCTTACCCACCTTATTAGGTTTTATCAATATGAAGAAAACCAATTAGATAAAACGTCGATTTTGAGCCATTTGATATATGATGGAAAAATCAGTGTAAATCGAGGCAGTTTTTGGGATGAAACGGTAAAATCTAAACACATCTTAAAAATATTGATTTTTAACAACAGTGGCGAAGTTTTAGGTGAAACAAAGAAGGCTAAATTTCAGCAACATAAATAAATTACATCCGCCAATGTTTCATACAAAATAAAAAAAAAAAACATATTAACTCGCAAGTAGCAATTTGTAATTAATTTTCAGATAACTATTGGTTAATAATAACTGGTAATTTGTGATTAATTTAAATAAGTTTTTTAAAAAGTTCTTTATAGTCAGGCTAGAGAGGTAGTTGCTAATATAATAAGAATTTGCGATGAGAAGGCACAAAACAACTGTTTAAAACTGCTATTAAAAAATGACACGGGCCGAGCTGCAATGTATGCGGGTATTGCGGAGATCACTACAAGAAGTATTAGGAAAGAGAACCAAGATAGATCCAAAGCAATCCATCAACTCGACTATCTTCGCCAGACAATAATCATATTATAAAATTATTGACTAAAGATCTAGAAGGGTTTGATTTGTCTATCGTAAGACGATTAGTCAAGAGATTTTATTTAGAGTGGAATGACGTACCAACTCAAAAAAACTTTTACAAAAATTTTAAAAAGTTACCGAATTGCCTCTTGGACGCAAAACATTGCGTAAACGTCTATAAAAAAATGGATTTTACTGGAAAAAGTGTGAGAATCATTAGAAAAACCAAGTGTACTTCAGAAAAGGTATAGACATTAATCAGGAAACGGAATTTCGTAAACAAGGTAAAAATATTGTGAACATAGACTAAATTTGAGTGAATACTAACTTACATTTTACAAAGTACTCTTATAGTTCTCGCGATACAGCTACCCGCACCCTTTTGTGTATAAACCCTTTACATTTTGTTTGCAATCGATGCGATAAATTTTAAAACCTATAATCTATAAATGAAGCAGTCTTACACCCTTTTATTATATTTTTTTAACTTAACCGACCTTCTATTTAACTTTATTTTTGATATAGTAGAGATTGGATAATGACTTTGTTATTTTTTAAATCGTTTTTGCTTAGTTAATTGCCAAATTTAAAAAAGGTGACTTTAAATTGTCTATAACGTCCAAAACACTAAATTTCTGTGTAGGGGCATAAATAGCCAAAATTACATCGGTGCCAAAACTGAACAATATGCCTTGATAAATATCACGGTCTTAAAAGTTCCTGATTTTTAAATTTTATATCTCATAGCCTCATAGTCACCATACTAGAAAATTAATTTAAAACTTATTTTTTATAGTACGGAGGACAGAAATAGTGCCAACTTTTTTAAACATCCTTTTCAATGTTTGATAAAATAAATAAATAAATATCTTGAGTAAAAAATATATATAAAATATATATAATATTTTTCATTTCATATTTATTTTTATGAATAAATTTTCTCCGCCTTTGGACTTCAAATTTCTTTCCATTCTTCCCCCTTTCGTTTCCGTTCTTGCTAAAGTTGTGATACTATGTATGTCCTTTCATATCATAAGAAGATTAAAGATTAAATTTTTCAGCAACGCAAAGCTAAAACACATATGGCTAGACTAATTGTAAACTTAATGGTTCAGCACCACATTAATCGCTTAACATAGCCTCCAAGATTGCCTGATCTCTCTCTCTCTCTCTCTCTGATTAAACATGTGGGGGATATCCTACTTCGCTAACTGTGTACCTTACAGCACGTCCCTTAGACTGGTAGCACTTAGACATAACTTATAAGTAGGGCGAAATAATATACCTAAGAGGATATAATCAGATCAATACCCAGATGTACTAATAAGTCCATAAGTGTATGAAATATTGAGTGTCTCCAAGACATTAGTAAACCCAATTCTGTTATCGATCACCGATTTGACTTAACACCTAATTATTCATAAGTATTGTGACAATGTGGTGTAAAACTAACAAATTAAATTATATTGAAATATGTAGTTTAAGGGCCAGGGCTGTTTTGTGGCCCATCAAAGGCAACGGAGTTTTACTGTGTAGTTTAATGGATTTTAATCCGCTGGATTCGAATTTTGAACTTGTTTATGCGTCAGAAGTGACGAAGATTTGTTATAGACAATTTTATTTTTTAAAACACCATAGAAAACAATCAAGTTTACTTACCTAATTTATTTTTTGTACATTTATGGTTTTACATTAATATTTTTATTAAGTTAAGTACATAAAAAATTAAGTGCATTATAAAATAATTTTTAAATAAGTTTTTTGAATAATTGCACGGTTTTTTACTTTTTATACCATTTTCTGTACTTGTTTACTTAATATCAGTTTTCAGGTGGCATAAGCAAATTTATGAATCAAATTTTACAGGTTAAAATCCAAAAAAATACACCCTGGCCCCTAGACTAAGAAGTTTACCATTTTATGTCACTTGGTGTAGTTAAGTAGAAACAGATATTTAAATAATAAATTATTTTTATGTCATTTAGAAGTGGTAACCTATAGTATGTTATTTAAGTCTTTTAAATAAGATTTAAATAATAATAGATTTAATATTAATTCTAGATAACAAATCGACTAAGAAGAGCAGAATATTTTTTATTATTACCTTAAATTTAAAATCCTTGTGGACATTTAGCGCCAACCTGCAAGACCGTTTTAAATTACAAAAAAAAAAATCTGTAGCGGTTTTTAAATTAAAAGAGACAGATTCTTTAACAACGCCATAAGTTAGGAAAATAATCTGCCAGGCTCTGCTGATGACATATACTCAAGGAAAAATTTAAAAATTATTCTAGTCACTGCTAGTTCTATATTTTTCCTAAAAATATTCATGCAGCAACTTTTCCTGGCATTAAATAATCACCGGTATATGCTAAGGTTTTCCTAAAACTTTACCAGGAAAAATGTAAAACTGCAATCCTTTATCTTTTGACGAAGCTATTACCATATTTATTGTATTTAGCATATTTTACAAGAAATAGAAAGCCCTAAACCATACTTTATTATGCTGTTCCGAATAGAAATAATTGAGACAAAAATAACACTGTTGTACTTACTTAAACATCATATCACTTAAAAAAAAGACATATTAAAAAAAAAAAGAAAACAAATAATCCTGGATTTGGAAATACCTTACAAATTTATAATGTTTATTTTTCAAACATAATGGGTCCCTTAAGGGGGGGCATTTTTATTAAACAAAAAAAACAATTTTAAAAAGAAAATGATGCAAAGAGGGGGAAAATTTACCCCTTTGAATAAAATTTTATTTCAATAATCCCAAGAACTATATAACAAATACCTTTTATTCACCACCAAAGCGCTAATATTTTTATCCTCTGCTCTGCTAATCATGATATTTTAGGGGTCATTTTTTTTGGACTACGTACTTGCAGTCTGAGCCAGCTTAAAGTAGACAACACATATTTTAACAAACCTTTAACTCCGTCCATTGAGTCTGTTATACCCACTAAACAAGACATGGGGATTAGGACCCTGTAGAACCGCGGGCCGCGGTGCCTACAGGGTCCCTCAGGTGTGACAGGTATAAAAATCGGGTTAATTTCAAAAGAATTTTAACAAGGCTGTCGTTTTAATATTTCATTATATAACTATACTGTAATCGAAAAATAATAATGGCAGACAATTTTCGCGTCACGGCAGACACTTTTGAAGATTCCAAAAAATTTTTATTTCGAAAGTATTTTAACAAATCTGAAATTAAAATATGGTATTTATTAAACCATTTTGAACTGACATTAATGTTGGCAGACATTTTTTTCGGTTCCAAAAATCCGGCAGACAGCGGAACCTTTCGTCCAGCGCGTGCATACATACATGCATAATATTAACTTTTATACCCTTATAATCTGTTTACCAATAATAATACGCCAATAAAGTTAAAAAAATATATGGGTATTCACGTAAAAGCACATCTACTGGTACGAAAATGGGCAATAAGGAAAATAGGCCTATTTTAAGACTATAATTAGTACAGAAGTATCATAGAAAAATTTCAAGTAAAATAATTTAAACTCCAGGATGTTGAAATTTTTATTTAATTTTTCTATTTTTTAAACAAATTCTATGATAATGTAAATATTAAAGTAAAAATAGGTATCCGGGCGTTTTTCGGTATGACGGATTCGAATGTAATCTTATTACCGAGCTTATTACGGCTCTTAGTTGTAGGGGAAGCCACCCACACGTCTTTTTACTATTTTGAACAATCACAAGTTTTTGGTTCGGCTCTGTATTACATTTTTAAGTAAACTAAATAATTGTTTTGTCATTTTTACGTGAAAAAGGTATACTTGTTAAAAGTTGATATGAGCAACCGTTTTCGAGATATTTGGATTTTTAAAAAATACGACGCATCTGATTTTATTAATAGCACAATAAAAAATAAAATAAAACAAAATGTATAATTAGATATAATGTATTTTAATTTTTAATGAAATTATTGTTCTTAAATTATATTCGGCAAAACATAACCTGGGTATTATAATTTTTAAAAATTCCACCATTTACTTCCAAGCACATGTCAGCTCTGTGGTGAACACCCTGTATGTCGGAAATAAAGGCCTTGCGAATCCATAGTTTTATAGACTTTTCTGTTTATTTTTGGACCCTAACTACGTACCTAAAGGAATGACATTTCCCCAAGAATCACCCTGAATATATATATATATATATATATATATATATATATATATATATATATATATATATATATATATATATATATATATATATATATATATATATATATATATATATATATATATATATATATATATATATATATATATATATATATATATATATATATATACAGGGTGCCACAGATTCGAGTGCATGCATGGGGATCTCGGAAACCGTAAGAGATACGAAGTCGGTTAAATTATGGCAAAGTTGCGCATTTAGGTGCCTAACAACATGCCGATTGGAAAGTTGTAAAATTCGGAGTACTTCCGGAGATATCCGGAAAAAACCGAAATTTGCTTATTTCGTTTTTATTTTTTTCTGACGTTTTTAAAGAGCCGATTGGAAAGTTGTAAAATTCCGAGTACTTCCGGAGATATCCGGAAAAAACCGAAATTTGCTTATTTCGTTTTTATTTTTTTCTGACGTTATTTAAAGAGATATGGAAAAACAAAGGACACTTTCTCATGGCCACTTCTTAAGCTCTACAAAACAGCGTTGAGAGATTTTCCGTACGACGTTTCGTTTTCGTTAGACCATCATCAACTTTATTTTTTTAAATACGGACCTGGAATTTTTATTTAATTTTTTTGAACCTCTTATTATCCCAATTACAAAAATGTATAACACTTAATATTTATTCACAAATATAGAACGCCCCTATCAGAAATGATGTGCGTTCCATTGTCTGTTATGGAAAATATGTTTATTTAACAGAAAAATATTAAGTGTTATACATCGTTGTAATTGGGATTATAACTGCTTTAAAAAAATGCAATTAACAATTGAGTGCCGCATTTAAAAAAATAAAGTTGATGATGGTTTAACGAAAACGAAACGTCATACGAAAAATCTCTCAACGCTGTTTTGTAGAGCTTGGGGTCCGTTTTTTGACAATCGCGTAAACGAAATCAGAAATTTTGGTTTTTTTTCCGATATCTCCGGAATATTTTACGGCTTTCTAATCGGGATGTTGTAGGCACCGAAATGCGCAACTTTGCCATAATTTAACCGACTGTATCTCTTACGGTTTCCAAGATCCCCATGCATGCACTCGACTCTGTGGCACCCTGTATATATATATATATATATATATATATATATATATATATATATTTATATATATATATATATATATATATATATATATATATATATTTTTATATATATATATATATATATATATATATATATATATATATATATATATATATATATATATATATATATATATATATATATATATATATATATATATATATATATATATATATATATATATATATATATATATATAAAATATATATATATATATATATATATATATATATATATATATATATATATATATATATATATATATATATATATATATATATATATATATATATAAAAAATTTTTATTTTTTATATAAAAAATTTTTTATTATAGGGGTAAAATTTTTTTGCTGTTTTAAAATTTTGAAAAAACTTTTACAATACGTTGCCTATTGCCCTTTAAATATTCAAATTTTTTCAAAAATTTTTTTTTCATACAAAAATATTTTGGTTTTTTGAAAAAAAAAATAATATATTTTTGCGGATCCAACTTTTATTTTTTAAATACAAATTGTTTTTTATCAAAAAAGGGCCCTTTTTGGAACTTAGAAGGATTCAAAAATTTATTTTTTTTAAATGACACTTGATATTTTTTGTTACATTTTTGCTTTCTTATCTTAAACAAGAAAAAAACTATTTAAACATTTTTTTTACAGAAATATAAAACTGTCGTTTTGACATTTTTATTTATTTCTCTCTCTCCCTGTGATTCATGAGGAAATGTCAATACTTCAGGTACGTAGTCAAGGTCCAAAAATAAACATAAAAGTCTATACAAACATGGGTCTGCAAGGCCATCGTTTCCAAAATAAAGGGTGTTAAAGTTTTTATTTAATTTTTCTATTTTTTTAATAAAACTTATGATAATGTAAATATTGGAATAAAAATTGGTATCCGGGGATTTTTTGGTATGACGGATTCAAACCTAATCTTAGTACGGCTTTTACTTGTAGAGGGTGCCACCTACACGTCTTTTTAATCACAACTTTCTGGTACGGCCCTGTATTACATTTTTAGATAAATTAAATAATTGTTTAGTCATTTTTATGTTTAAAAGGTATACCTGTTAAAAGTTAATATGAGCAACCGTCTTTGAGATATTTGGATTTAAAACAATTAGGACGAATCTGATTTTATTATAGCAAAATTAAAAAAAAAATAATGTATAATTAAATAATAGGTATTTTAATTTTTAATAAAATTATTTTTTTTAAATTATGTTAAGCAAAACATAAGCTAGGTTTTATAATTTTATTTAAAAATAGAAAAATTAAAACTTTAACACCTGTATTTCAGAAACGAAGGCCTTGCGGACTTTTATTTTTATTTTTGGACCCTGACTTCGTATCTAAAGTATTAACATCTTCTTATAAATCACCCTGTAAACTATTGAAAATAAACTTAAAAATTTAAATCTTAATTTTTAATGGCATGTCCATTATTTTGACATAATCTTCCACCTGAGTTTAAATATTTTAACTGTCATCTATGTTATTTGACCAAAACATTAGTTAAAATATTTAATTAGATAATTATGCCCTTGAAATATAATATGCAAGATAAAATTAAAATAATTTTAATTGTTGGTAAAATTTACAAAATGTCAAATTTATTTTTAATAATAGTCTAGTAAGAGTGGAAACATTAAATTTTTAATGCCAATCAATATTTTCTCATTTCATTTTGCTCTAAAATTTAAATTAAGGGCACCTTTCTCTTAGGTCATGCATTTCAGATTATTTTGTGGTTGTATCAAATGCGTGTTGATAAATTTTTTATTTGTGGAAATCTGAGAGTGCCTATAAATTATTAAAATAAAATAATGGTGTAGCATCACTATTAGTTCATTTAAATAATAGATGCCTACCTTTGCTTGATGATTAAGTTATTTAAGGAAAACTTAAAATAAAGTAACACACCATATATTTTTTTTTTTAATAATAAATATGTCAGGTACAACAGATTAATGTCTTATATGACATTACGTAAATAATCCTGATCACAGAATATTAATATCTTTTATCCAAAATTTGGCAATTTTATTCTTATTTATTATTTTATTTTTTACAAGTTTTTATATTTTATATTATATTTTATCTTAAAAAAGGATGGCGAAGTTATCACTGAAACTTGGATCAGGATGACTTGCAGGGCAATTCCATGCAAAATCTTTTGCTAAGTGCCCAGGAATCTGATTTAAACAATAAAATTTTTTTGGGCTCTTTTTTTTCTTTTATTTCAGGCAGTCTGTTGCATTTAAATCAAGCCCAAATGCAAAATATAAGCGATCCTTAAGAAGTTTTAAATAATGTAAGGATAAAAGCTTAAGTGGCGGTGGTAAGAGTGATCACTATAAAGTCAAAACTAATATACAGGTATGGTGTTAAGCAAATTCAATCAAAAAATATACCAAAACTATCCTTTTCCAATATTTTTTATTTAAATCACCAAAAGGAAAGCCATCAACAGTATGGTCCGGATTTTCTATGCTAGGACTTGTTTAAAGTTAATGGCATTTTTGTAGCGAAATTTGGTGCAATATACACCAAAAAAGTCAAAAGTTTTTTCAAAGGAGAAATACCAAGGAAGTTTAAAGGTGTATAGAAGCCCGATAATGTAGAATAAAATTGTCCAGGCGTGCAGGGCAGCGGGAATAGGAGGATTGACCCCGCGGAGTTTGCGCAATGAATAGTAAGTCAGGGCCGGTCTTCCATAATTCTTTGTTACTATCAATAAAGTTGACATCATCACATGTCAAATTCAAACCTTCACTGTTTTTTTTATTTTTTTCACAAAATTGTTGATTATTAAACGATACTACTATAGAATATTTAAAATTATTGTGTAATGTAACTGATATAATATGGAAAGAATAGATGGCGCCACTTTACAGCCTTCTATTTAAATGGTCGATATTTTTAAGAGTTTTGTATTTTTACCAAAAATCATTGTAAATAAATAAAAACACGATTTTTTAAAATAAATTTTAAACATTGTATGATAGTTTCATGTACTTATCACCAATTTTGTAATAAAAGAAGGGCCAGATAGTGTAAATGAGTTTAATCTAATCCTAGGATTTTGTGTGTACATTAAAAAGTGAATATTTTTATAACTGCTTTTTAGGCATATACTTTTTACTTATAACAAACATTCATGAGACAGAATAACAGTGGTTAAAAATGTTTAGTAACCTTTGGTACCTAGGTATCCATTGTACGGTACCCGTTAAATATTATGTGTCTACAGTATGTCGAGGTTAAAAAGTTAATAATATAAGTTTAAGAAACCAAAAATCTAATTTCTTTTTTAACAAATACAGAAAAAGCAAAAAGGTACTTTAAGATAAAATTGTACTTTCTTTCATTCAATTAGAGGGACCTGTATATATTAAAATTTGCCTGGTCTGCCCAGTAATTAGTAATTTTAATTTTTTAAAAGAATGTACTAAATTATTAATGGAAATAAAAGTACCTAAATATAAACCTTATTTCTTTTTAGTAATCCACAGAAATACACAAACATTGTGGAAATTATCTAAAAGATAGTTAAGATTGCCTTACTTTTCTCACTGCTATTTCCTATGAAATATTCATTTTTTATTATTCATAATTGATGTATTATTATTTATTCGGTTACCTAACGTTACGTCTCATAGGAAGCACCTAATTTAAATATAAGAGATATTTACCTAAAGTAAAAAATGCCGGGTATGTTACCCTTGAATTTGCAAGACAAAACCATACAACTTCTAGTCATTTTGTTACGATTTTATAAGTAACAAACAATAAACACAAAATTATAGTCACAATTTAATAAACACTAATCACTAAAATAAGAAGGTTTTTATGAACCCAAAAAACTTTTGCAACCACAAAATATAATCACACAAAGCAAAACAATCGAACTAATACGGCGCAAAGGGCACAAACCACAACGAAAATGACGAATGATGAGACGATGGTTGATGGTACAGCGCGGATATAGTTTCATACGCGCCGCGCGCGCCGTGCACCAAAAGCGGTACTCCGGTTCTTATAAAAGTATAATGTGTTGCCTAACTACACACTGATTTATTAGTGTGGAAGAAGGCAACACATTAAATTATTTCGGAATTTTGGTATTGCGCAGAATCGAATGGGCCATAGTATTGGGCTTCCATACACCTTTAAACTTTCTTGAAAAATACGCATCTTATGTTGATTTAACAAATTGTTAAAACTGTAAACTGTACAGTTCATTTAAATGTTGTATTGTGTCTATTTTTATATTTGTTATTATATAACCAAAATTGTGCATAAAATGTTGGCTTATTATTAAATAAAAGACCTGGTGCGACAAAGTCTTTCTTGCACTAGTGCAACAAAGTTTTTATTTTAACAAAAAACCATTTAAAAAAGTATATTTTTTCATGATTTTTAAAAACAATTTATTTAGATTTTTAAAATAAAGTTAGGTATTTTTAACGATTTTCTAAATTATCTCTTAAATTATTACAAGTTGTATTTTTTTTTTTTTTAATTAAAATTGGTCTTTAGAAAAATCCGTTAGATTACTTTTGCTGGCTATCTAACTGAAAATATTAATTTTTATAAAAGGCAACCCTTTTTTACGCTTAGTTAGCGCTTTTATACTATATATCCCTTTAGAAATTTGCTGGTCTTGTAAAGAGCCTTTTAACACAAGTCACATCTGCCGAGTGACACGTTGTTTTACAGTAATGGCGAATTTAATGATGCTGGAAAATTTGGGAGTGTCCTGGCCGATGTTTAAAATCACTGGAAAAGCAAAGGTTATTCTAAAATTTAGCATAATATTATAACCTAAATCCTTTTTATGTTTTTAAGATATTAGACTTTAAAAGTATAATTAAATTAATCCTTATTAATAAATAATAGGACTAGATAAATAAATGCAGTGCAATTTAATTTGCAAATGTTTAAGTATTTAAAAATACTAATTACTTTTTCTTTAACCAGTCGATTTTAAATTGCAAAAAGGTATTTTAAAATATAAAGTTCTTGTTTATTTACAACTTGTTGTAGTCAAAAACGTGGCGTCGAGGTAACCATGATATGATTCTGGTATTAAACGGTTATTATAACATTATAGCGAAGAATAAGTTAAACCTTTTTTTTAAGTAATTGAAGAAATACAAAAGATATTAAACAAAAAGTCAATAGACTGTACCACACCTGAAATATATAGAGCTGAAGATGCAGCAGTACAAAGATTGATGCAAGAAAATCAAGATAATCATTAACGCCACTAAGGTCAACAAGGCATAATCTAATGAAAAAAAAAAGTAAAAATAAAACTAAAATTTAGAAAAAAAGCCTGTGGCATATTTTTCCAGAAAAACTGTCCAACTCATGGCCAACCTAGAAGAGAATTAAAACAAGGCTTAAGTTTCAAGACATTTCAAAACATGGAAAAAAGTTTTCCAACCTATAATGACAAAACGTTTTTATTCAAAAACCCAAAAAAGCTAAACATTTTCAATGTCAAATATAGATTTTTTAGGCAGGGCCTTAACGGATCAAATCTTGATTAGAGTAAATAAAAAAAAATCAAAAAGTTATTTTGATGTATTTATACAGATAATTTTATTTCTTATTTTTTTTGTTTTAGGTCATAGGTAGCAGTCTTAAGTACCTAGCATACGAATAAGCTGGTAAAAAAAAATATCGGACACAATGTAAAAATTTTAAAATATATACTAGTTGTTCATTTTTAATTTTAATCCAGATTTGGTGAAAACTGTAGAAAAATATTTGCATCTTCGAGAAAACTTGCACGCTCAGGAGAATGACAGCCAACTTATTAGCTAAGAGCAGTGCAAAAATACTCCAAATGAAAATGCTTAAAGGGTGAATATACAGGGTGATTCATGAGGAAATGTCAAACTTTTTTAAAAAATAATTGATTTTTTTATATTTTGGTGGGGATAAAATTCCGATAATTGATTGTAAGAACTGACTGTGTTAAAATTAATATTGTCGATTTGTACCATTTACTTTCTTCATAATATTAAAATTATGTTTTAGGCAGAATATTTTAAATGTGTTTTAATTTTAGATTGTTTAAATTCTATACAATCTAAATTTTAATCATGTAAAATTATTTAATATAAACATTGTTTTATATAAAATTACATCTTATCCAAGCTAATAGTTTAAACACTGACATAATATTGACAACACAGAGCATTGTTAGTTTTTTTAAATTTTTTTGTACATGCAAATATGTATTTAAAATGCATAATTTTATGTGATTGTGTTAAATAATAAATATTTCCAATTTTATTAGATTTTTTTATCTGAAATTATACCTATTTTAAAAACCAACCGAAGATAGATCTTTTATTATAGAAATTGCTCTTTAATACCCGAAAAAACCACTAGATTGCAATTAATTTAAAATATATCTGTAAATAACGGATAATGTCCACAAAATTAATAGCAAGCCACCCGTTCACTTCGAAAGTATTATAAATGTTTAGTGAGTTGTATGGTAAACTTAAATATTAATCATGTATACCAAAATACTTGTGTGGCACTTTTCATTTAATTGGAAGCGTCGCTAAGTTCTCTATCTTAAACTAGGCAATCTGTATATTAAAAAGAAATATCTCAAAACAAAAAGATCTCAAAAAATAAAAAAAATACTTAGAATATTGCTTAAGGACTGCATATATCAAGTGACTTAAGCATTAATTTGACTTCTTATTGTACGTTCCCTCTTAAACATCATTTAAATTTTAATTATTACAACGCAAAAACCTGATTTTTTTAATTAAAGCAAATAGTCGCTTATGCAATAAGCCATGCTTTATAAATTGGATTACAATAAAAATAGATATCCTACTTATAAAGTTACAAAATGGGGGATTTGTGTATGATTAAGAGAGTAAACCAAAGCATAAGAGTTAATTTAACCTGGTAACGTCTTAATTTAAACCGAAACTTTCTTATTTTAAATGCATTTCTGTTTATTTTTCCCGATTAAAATATATGTAAAATTCTTTTTTTTACACTACAAAATAACTGTTGTAAACATAAACCTTAATGTGACACTAACGCATTTTTCTTAATATAGCTAAGCTCAATAGCAGATTTTTGTGAATTAACAACGTTTAAAAAATAAGTGGTAATATGTTTACCACTTTCAATAATATATTAATACTAATTAATGATTATTAACATAAAAAATATTTTCTTTCTGCAAAATAATCTAGTATGACAGTTTAAATATATATTTAAACGGTACTTTTTGGTTAACGTAGGTACCAACAAAGCCTTTACCATATTCTTTTAATAAAAAAAATCTTTATTTTTTGTATCTTTATGACTTCCCAAGAAGGCCTGTATAAGGCCTAAATACTTTTCTCCCGTTCTATCAATGATGTCCAAGTACCAAAACATGCAGAAATTGTACCTTTTAGACAAAATGTTGGTGCCACCAAGGACACCTTACAAAAAACTTCTACCTCTGAACTACTCACCATTAAAAATATAGGTAATTTAATTCAAACGGAACCTGCAATTTACCGTGGACTCTAACCACACACAACGGCACAGGAAGTGGTGTGTTAAAGAGGCAAATGTCATTTACTTAAACTAATATTTTTTTTAAAATGGTAATGTATATTGCTAATATTTACCCTTCATTAATAAATATTCTTTATAAACCTTTAAAAATATGTAAAACATGTGCTAATTAAAACAAAAATAAAAAGGAAAACAAAATGTTGTGTAGACTATAAAAGAAAATTAAAATTGTAGCACTGAGGTAAAATATCGGTAAAAATTTTTTACTTAAAAACGACAAGATTGTTTTAAGGCTGATTTGTGTTATGCGTATAAACACATGCTTTTGCTTAAAATTTGTTATAATTTAAGGCATAATTTAAAGATAATTTGACTTAAAATAAGGGGGTAGGTAGGTAGGTTTAAAGTGAGTGGGTATAACACCCTTTCACCGCGACCGATCGGTCTATTGTGGCTCACACCCTTTTATATTTCTCCCACCAGATCCAGACTCCTAATAAATCTGATGATCCTGTTGGGAGAGAGATCTTTCACCTCTACCGGCAACAAGGTGTCATTGCCCGGGATTGCGAATCTTGGTCGTGCCATTGCCGGGCACGAACAACATAGGTTTGTTCCAGCACGTCGAAAAACCGTCACCGAACGATCACGCTCATGCGCAGTGATTAAAGTGCGTTTCAACAGAGACGTGATGGTTATCGGACGACCTGTTTGTGTACCAACAAAACTTGGGATGTTTAGTTACGGTTTCAGAACGATAATTCTGATACATGGCCTAAATTGAAAACTGTTTGGGTTGACTTGCCCATTGAACATCGTGGCACTGGTTTTTTATTTTTAACAGCTGTTTCATGTTTATTGTGTCATATTTCATCTTCATATGTTTACTGTTAAGGTAGGATTATGCAGAAAAGTTAAGTTAAGTTAACAAACATTAATTTAAATTATAAATTAAGACATTTGTGTGAAAACATGCCAATCAGTTTAAAAATAACAATAAAATTTTGCATACGTACAAATCACTGTTAATGGGTTTTTGTGATTTCTAATTTTATTGGTGCACTTCTGGCAGCCGCCCGGTAATTTGGTAATTTGTTAACTTCTTAAATAAATATTTGTCCAAAAAATATATAATTTTGTTACATTTTTTAAAACCATGGGAAAGACGATTTCTGTAAGCTATTTTATGATGTTATTGTGTGGAGTTAATTATGTTTAAAAGGAAACGTTTATTTAATCTTATGATGAGGTTAAAATTAAAATAAGTTAAGAAAGTTAAAAGTTGTTTATCTTTTTAACTTAACTTAATTTTTTAAATTTTGTGTATAATTAAAACCATTTGATCACATAATGTTTATCTTTTCTTGTGTTACTTTAACTTATTTAATTAATTTAATTTTTCTGCATAATCTAACTTTATTTAGCGAATGTGTGCAACTGCTTTAGCATTTTCTATTTCCTCGCTTGTTTAATTATTCAAAAACATTAATTTTCCCTAACCCCAAGCACATGTTTAAATTTAATTATCTTTAAAATGGTGACGATATTTAGAGTGATATTTGCTAACTTTGATCACAAAAATAATAAGTAGAAAAGTGGTTATATTTTTAAAACAAAAAATTTAAAAACCTTTTGATTTGGGACGTCCCAAAAACATCCGCAAGGACCGCAAAAAGATAATTTGACTTTTAGTAGGTCACGAAACTAATTTTAAGGCCGCGCATGCGTCTAATTCGCACCAAAAAACGTTCGAAAA
Source organism: Listronotus oregonensis (assembly GCA_019359885.1). Lineage (NCBI taxonomy): Eukaryota > Metazoa > Arthropoda > Insecta > Coleoptera > Curculionidae > Listronotus > Listronotus oregonensis. Next base: position 21,083 of record JAHBCN010001662.1, on the reverse strand, counting down.
ACTTTCGAAACGATACCCGGATTTCTTGTTGGAACAAACCTAGTATGTGTTCTACCGATTCATGCCCTCCATGCACATGCGGCACTCGGCGTCTTCCGCTAGGCCGATCTTGTGCATGTGGTATTTTAATCTGCAGTGTCCTGTGTACAGTCCCACTAGAGTTTTAAGGTGTACCCTTGATTGATCCAGTAGTTTGACAAGGAGGTCTGCGGATTCATTACCCTATAGGCCGGTGTGTCCACAGTAGTGTAACCTTATTGTTTTGACCCAGTTTGGTCAGCGCATCCTTGCAATCCCAGACGGTTTTTGAATTGCACCGGCTGGATTCAGGAGCCTTAATGCTTGACTATCGGAGAATATTTTAACTGTCTTACGTGTGCAGTGCCGATCAACCTGCGATCTAGCACACATCTCAATAGCAAATACCTCCGCTTGAAATATGGTTGCGAGAGTGCCCAGGCTAAAGGAAAACTCTGCCCTCGGCCTCTGTCCATATATTCCAGCTCCAACACCGTCCTTGGTTTTGGAGCCATCGGTATACCAACAGATGACACGCCTGCGGTTTGTTACTGACCGCTTGATAGAGTCTGTAGGTTGCCCACCTTGCCTCTCTCTCCAAGTAAATATGCAGAGGAGGCAGTCCTATGATCTTAAGGTCCATAGTAAGAAAATTGGATCTACTTTCGAATAAAACATAGAAGAACTATTTAACAAAACCGCTGTCAAAATGTTTGCTTACTTTCATTAATGTAAAAAAATTAAATTTATGCACTTAAAAATACCAGAATAACCGGGTATATTATAACTGTGGACTCTATATTAGCAAAACATCAGGTTTCCTGCATGATATTAACTATTTTACCTTATCCTACTCGTCGTTGGTTACCATCTCATAATGCCTAAAATCTCAGACGAGAGTCCTGTTTTATAGCTCCATAATCCAGCTTTTAGCTTGAAAAAAGTCGGTGCAGGCCCGGGCGTTTACGTGTCATATCGCATTTACAATGAAACGAGCACACATAAAGTGGTTTGATGTTGGACTATAAATGCGCGTTCGCACCAAACGGCTTTCGGACGTGATCTTACTGCTTAAATGAAATTTACTTTTGAGCAAATCTGAATACTTTATTGCATTCAATTTGCCTGACGTTTTTGGTGGTGTAAAAGTAAGATTAAGAGCTCTTACTTCTTTAGCTTTGACGGAAACAGCGTCTCGGGGAATTTTATATATTGTAATGTGATAAGCTACGTCGGTTTCGCTAAAACATTAATCATGGTAAGACCCTATCGATATAAAAGTATAAAACAATGCTCTTTACCCAAAAATTATGTTAACTATAAGAATGGAGAAGACAATAAATTGGTAAAAAACTATTAAATATTATGTCTTATCATCGGCAATTCTTGGCATTTTCGACATTATTTTTGGACCTGTCCTATTAAAATTTTACAAATTTTTATATTCAAGAAGGCCGGAAAAACACAACTAAGGGCACCCGACGCCACACAGGCGAATTTTAAGGATTTTTTGGCCCAAATACAAAAATACCATTTTGGTATTTTACAAAATATTTTGTCAGAAATTATTTTAATAAAGACGAAATTATTTTTTGATACTAATTTTATTAACATGTCACAATATTTATTTATACCAGACCCGTTTAAAATTTAACTTCGTTTAAAGAAGGTGCTATTTAAAAGAGTGTGTGATTATATTATATAATTTTTGTGTTAATTTTATTCAAATATATATTTATATTTTTTTTCTTAAAACATGGAGGCATCAGCTAGTGGTAAGTTAATAATTTAAGTGTAATAAATTGGGTAATATTTTAAACAGGCTAATAGTAATCTTGAAATGTATATGTATGTATCTAAATGTTACGAAAAAAATATGTTACTGTTTTTGACAGAGTAAAACATAAAGTGGAATGTGTTGGCAGATAAAACATAATATACCATATTTTAGCTCAAAGTCTACTTATTAAGAGCTCATTTAAAAATCTTGCCCCTTTTTGCCCCCTTTTGAGTTATCCTAATTTTTATCTTTTGATGCAAGGGTAAAAGTTTGATTTAAATATTAAACCCAATGTTAATTTTTATTTACAAAAAAGTATATACATTGTTTTAATTTCTTTTGCATCATCAGGCTTCACATATGCAATCTACATAAATTTTGTGATTATGTTTTTTATATTTAGCATACAAAGTGTCTGTAAAAACATATGTATATATTATACAAAAATTAAATTAATAAAATGCCTTATGTTAAAAACTTTTAGTTGATATAATTGTAAGGTTAAAGAAAATAGCAAAAATATTAAAAAAAAACTGAATTCAAAAATATACAAACCGGACAAAGAACATTGTTGCAGGTACTCAAGCCAAAGCCTCATCTTTTTCTAGAAGAGAACTTGTTAAGTTTTAACAAGGCATTTTGAAAATAAGTTTAATTTTAAGCAAAATCAAGTGCAATTTGTAAATATAATTCGTTTAATATAGTTGCTGTATGCATTCGTATGCAAAGCCAATCAAAGCAAAAAAAAGTGCAATTTGCAATTAGATGTTAGTCACTATCCCAGGAGGATTCAGCTACTCTAAAAAAATTGACTTTTAAAGTAAAATGGTCCGAGGCAAATCGATATATGAAAACATTTGTAAGGCAAAACAAATCATGGTTAAGAACCAGCGTTTAATTTTCTTCTGGATTAAAAATGATAACACCCAGCACTAGTGCCAGAAAACCAGTTGAATTTTCTTTTCTAAGAGATCGTTTGAAAAGGAGAAAATATGAATTTCTACGATCCAATTTTAGTGTACAAGAATTAAGTTTGGCCGCTCAGATGCACTATAGTGCCGAAGGTGAGCTAGACATGTCCAAAATTATTAAAGATGCCGTATATAAAACACCAACACGTGCCTCAAAATATAGAGTGGCTTATTCCCAAAACAAACCTATTCCATTTTTTGCTGATAAAGCTCTATCACTTGTGGTAGAGGGGAAATTAACCAAATTCCAGTACAACATCATAAGATATTTAGCCAAAGAGTATAACAGTAAAATATATCCTAGTTATAAAGCAATACCTTTTGCCAAAAAGCGATGCTAGCCTTCAAATTTGTTAATAATTAAAGTTTTAGCTGAAGTTTGAAGTGTGTGAATTTTTAAATTTCTGTGTACAAGCAAAATAATTTTCTTTAAAAAAACAACTATAATATGTGTTATAACTAACAGTTTCTGCGCATATATTTTTTTAAATTAAAATAATCTTCTTTTTCTTTCTTTTTTTAAGGTTGATAGTTTTATTTCCGACATCCTGTATATGACCTAATAAAGTTATAATTTAATTGAAATTAAACTCGTAAAACAATATATTTTAATAATTAAGTATATAAAACAATTAGCAGATAATTTTTACTATTTTCGAAAACGTGTATTTTTTTTAACACTCGGTATATTTCCATATCAGGTATATGAATTGGGACTTACAATTAAAATACATAGTTTTTATGTATTTTACATAACTTTAAAGCAAAGTCTGCTTTAAAATGTCTTATAATTCATTCTGGCAAGGAATTCATTAAAATTCGCCTATTTGCGACGTCGGAGGAGAATAACTGACTGTCAAGATCGCCAAATAAGACTTGTGGCTCTTAGGTATCGGTTTAGTGCGACTAAAGCAATTGCGAACTGGTAATTAAAAAACACGGAACAGTAGGCCTAATAAGCACAGTGTACTGCCAAATAAAAAGTTTTGGGATTTCCCATTGACACTAAAGTCAAAGCTATTTAAAGTATTTTTTAAATAACTTAAAATAACGAATTTGAAGTTATTCAGTTAAAGGACTAAACCCACGATATTAACTTGTTTTACATGAGAACTGTTGTTAACAGAAAATGTAAAACTGTCATAAGAGTGTGTTAAAAGGAATTTAGGGTTGCCCAGATTAGCTTTAAAACTCAATTTTTGTAGCTATATCTTAATAATCTGCTGAGCTAAGCTTTCATGGATTAGCATTACCCATAGGCAAATTTAGCTTATGGAAGCTTTCTTTCCACCATTATAAAGTTCCAGAGTTTTAAATAAAATATTAAACTATATAGGTTATATACCGGACTTTTATGGTGAAATATTGGACGTGCAAATTGGTTTCAGCAAGACTGTCTGCCTTATTTATTTAAATATTTTTACTTTTTCAATTTTAAAATTAGAACTTAAAATAACACTAAATGACTCATTTGATCATAAACCTTACATTATTATTAATATTATAAAGTTATTTTTGTCAATATCTTACTCTTCAATAGTCATTCGTGATTAACCATTAAATTTTTGCAAATTTTATGCTGAATTCAATTACGTAAAGAATATTTCCCTTTTAAAAAGCCTGAATATTTTATGGCTTTCAATTCAAAAATGCTGCGACCCAGTTTGGATGCTCTCAAGTTTTCGGTGCTGCTTTTAGGCAATAAAAGACAAATAAAAATGTAATTATAAAGCTGTCCCTTGATTAACTATAATAAATGTAACGAGAAGGAAATTTCGTAATTTTGTGAAAGGAGAATTAAGTAATGACAGCGTTTTAGTGCGCTTATAAAAACATGCATTTCTACTTTAGTGTAGAAAGGTTTTTACAAAGTTTTTCTTTTAAGTTACACACATAAAAATTATATGAATAAATATAGTTAAATAAGATGTCTATTATTTAAATAAAATTATATGTTCTGTATTACCATTGCTGCTATTTTTTTTTATTTTCATTTAATTCAAAAAATGTTATTTTATAATAAACATATGTTTATTTGTTTTAACTCAAAAGCACATTTTATTTTAGTTAATTTAAATTTAAAATTTTTTATGATAGATTAACTAAACATTTAATAAACCAAAAAAATAAAAAATTAGCAAAGTTCTTATTTTTTTATTTATTAATTTTTATTTTTATTATATATAATATATATATATATATATATATATATATATATATATATATATATATATATATATATATATATATATATATATATATATATATATATATATATATATATATATATATATATATATATATATATATATATATATATATATATATATATATATATATATATATATATATATATATATATATATATATATATATATATATATATATATATATATATATATATATATATATATATATATATAGATGAGTGGCCCACCCCATTCGCCTCGGTTTTTCTACGAGAAATGAAACGAGTTGGGAAAAACTTTTAGCACGGTCACATGTGGGTCCATGAGGAGCATATTTCAAAATTATTTTGAAATATACAGGGTGACCCAAAAAGAAAGTACATATCAAAGTTATATTTTTTCTTATGGAACACCCCATATTTTTTTATATTTTTAGATACTATAGATCAAATAAAGGTGAGTTATTGTTATATTTCCTATACCTAAAACTGACCGTTTCTGAGAAATTTAAAAATACAGACCATAATTTAAAAATTGTTTACACCCTGTAACATATAACGAGCTGCTCGTCATTAAATTTATTGCTTAGCTCAAGGTTTAAGTTAACTATTACATAAAAGTTTTACCTTAATATTATAGAGTGTTGAAAAAAAATGCCTTAAAGTTTGGACACACATTTTATTAAATAACTTCCTTAAGTTAAATGGAACACCCTGTATTTAGTGGCCTTTTTTGACGCGGAACTAAATTCCATTTAAAACCATATTAGGGTTTCCTATACCTATCTCTTCTGCTTTTTATGCAAAAGGCATTTTTATATTTGACTTATCATTTATCTTAAAAATGGAACAACCTGTATTTTAATTAAAAATCTTTTTATTAAGGATCCCGTAGATTCGCTAAAAGCACAAGTTTAAATTTTTATAAATAAGATGTATCTCAGGTAAAATGCAGGCAAAAGTAATAACTCCAATTCATTGTCATTTCTACTCGTAAAATATTAAAGCATTCTTAAAAATAAGGATCAAAATATAGTAGAAGGCACACCTGTCCTAATTGTTGAGACGAAATATGATAAATTGCCCTTGTTTCTTAGCAAATGTATCAGACGTTAAGGTAACAACTCGTGTTCCAATTATTCCACCCCACACGTTAACAGACCATCTGTGCTGGTGATCAAGGGTTCCAAAAATATTAGGATTTTCGTCACTGTAGTAGTAAAATATATGTCTGTTAAATAATCCGTTGTTATGAAAAATTAAGTCTGATACATTTGCTAAGAAACAAGGGCAATTAAACATATTTTGTCTCAACATATAGGACAGGTGGGCCTTCTACTATATTTCGATCCCTATTTTTAAGAATGCTTTAGTATTTTACGAGTAGAAATGACAATAAATTTGAGTTATTACTTTTGCCTGCATTTTACTTGAGCTACATCTTATTTTCAAAAATTTAAACTTGTGCTTTTAGCGAATCTACGTAATCCTTAATAAAAAGATTTTTAATTACAATAAAATAGGCAACTAAATACAGGGTGTTCAATTTAACTTAAGGAAGTTATTTAATAAAATGTATGTCCAAACTTTGAGGCAATTTTTTTCAACACTCTGTATAATATTAAGGTAAAACTTCTATGTGATAGTTAACTTAAACCTGGATCTAAGCAATAAATTTAATGACGAGCAGCTCGTTATAAGTTACAGGGTGTAAACAATTTTTAAATTATGGACTGTATTTTTCAATTTCTCTAAATTTCTAAGAAACGGTCAGTTTTAGGTATAGGAAATATAGCAATAACTCACCTTTATTTGGTCTATGGTATCTAAAAATATAAAAAAATATGGGGTGTTCCATAAGAAAAAATTTAACTTTGATATGTACTTTCTTTTTGGGTCACCCTGTATATTTCAAAATAATTTTAAAATATGCTCCTCATGGACCCACATATGACCGTGCTAAAAGTTTTTCCCCAACTCGTTTCATTTCTTGTAAAAAAACCGAGGCGGATGGGGTGGGCCACCCTGTATATATATATATATATATATATATATATATATATATATATATATATATATATATATATATATATATATATATATATATATATATATATATATATATATATATATATATATATATATATAAATTGCTCTTTTGTATTGAAAATATGTTTATATCCAAATTTCCAACAAGGACATGATCGATCTAGCTAAGCCTTTTAAATACGTGTCAGATCAAAGAAGTTTTCAATACTTTGTAGTATTTCCGAAAAGTTCTGCTATACCATTTGTTTCCACATTATAAGCGGCAGTAACATTACTTTGGGCAGTCTTGAAAACTTCTTACTGAGTAACTACAGTTTTAGGGTTTAAAAAGTTATTTAAAAATAATTTTTTAATCAGTATAAACCTATTACTAATATTACCTAAAAGTACTGAAAATGGTTTAATATATGGACTTTAAATTAAAGTAAGTAAAACATTTATTCGATCTGGACCAACATTGGAAAGATTATCAGAGGTCTCATAGAAAACTACAATAGTGCCTACCAGGACTTATTTCTACTAAGGCAAGATTTTCCCTAACAGCATACATCTTATATTAAACTCTGTCTAAAAAATGTTCTTAGAAGGAGTGTATAATTATTGTAGAACTTTAAATGAGCCTAGTAACAAGCACAGTACTACCCCACCCTCCCGAAGTGGCCCAAAGGGTTATCCCAAAAGATCTTACTGTTAACTTATTGTAATGTAAACTGGGTTAAACTATTGGCCTTTAAAAATATTTTACCCTAGTTTTAAAGTTATTAGTATAAACGATACAAGGTGCTAATACAAACATTTTAATTTCGGTTATCATTATGCAGTTTTTTCGACCTTGGTACCAAGGCACAATCCTTATGAAAAATATGTTTTGGCCAATATTTTTGAAACTTTGCAAATTGGTAGTTTTCAATATGCTGGTGAAAAGTCTCCCTGGGCACAAAACCCGATAACCTAACCAACCCTCCCAAAATCACCTTCAAAATTCAGGGTGATAAATTTGTATGATTATTTATTGGTCAGTTGTCTACCGAAGTATTTTATAGTTGGGTCGATCTTATAACTACTTACACAGTCACCAGAACTAAGCCTGACGTTCCTCGAATATTCAACTACTCCCTCCTCCACCCGTCACCCACCAAAGCCTGCGATGTTACTTTTCCCTGTTTATGTGTTGAGAAACCGTTTGATTATAAATTTTATCCCAAGGTCAACTTAACGATTCCTCCTACCCCAATAATTGCTCCCCTTCTTCAACATCACTCTGTCCTGCTCAAGGGTTGCGAAACCGTGTGATCGTAAATTCCCCCCTATGTGCGAGAATGTGTAGGTGTGTGTCCGTCCGTTTAGTGGCAAGTACAGCGTGGGTTGATTGTGGAGGTTCAATTGTTGGATCGAAGGGCACTGGGTAATGTTCGTTTAGTTGACCATGGGATGCAAGTCATGTTACAATCAGTAATCAGGGAAAAGTACATGGCAGACTTTGGTATAGGGTGAAAAGGGGTGGTGGAAATGGTGCTTCAATTGTTAGGGGCCGAAAGGTACTGGGTTGCGATCCTTAACACAGCCACCTAGGCTGTCTTAAGGAGTTTACGATCGAACGGTTTCACAACGCGTAAACAGGAAAAGTCACATGACAGGATTTGGTCGATGGTGAGACGGTTAAGGGGTGGGGGAGATGAGTATTTAAATGTTTGGGTTATGTCGAGCTCAAGTCTAGTGACTGTGTTGCTGGCTATGGATTCGACTACCGTATTAAATATGTCGGTAAGGCAACTGACTAATATTCATTTAAATAAATCTTCCTGACGTTTGGTGGAGATTTTGGGGGGTTAAAGGGGTTATTGGATTTCGTGCCCATCAAGCGCATTAATAGCCATCATTTTAGATTGCGTTAAATGAATTAACTCTAAATTAAATTCCGCTTTTTCTCTTTATCAAAAATTCTCGGCAAGCTAGCCGTTTACGATATTTTTGCTACTATTTAATTATTTTTGCAAACTCGTGCAAAGCTGTTTTTTTTTCTTTTCATGAAGTACATATCTAAAAACAAAACAATTTAACTAACAATACAGTTGACTGTTTTTGTTTAATTTGTTTAACCCTTTTGGTACTCTATAGTTTAGCAGATTAATTTTCCTTTTTAAAAGAAACTTTTTTTTGTTATGTTAGTGAGTATTTTAAAAGTTTGCAAGAACTAGGTATATATTTACTATCAGGTTTAAATTATAAATTATTTTATTAGAACTTTTTACATTAACTATCCTTACTACAATGCTACTTGATCATATAAAATACTAAAGTGAAGAATGCTTTTAGCGTTTGGTCTACTTGTTTTTAATTAAAAAGCGCTCTTCCACAAATTTTGGGTAGGCGCAGAATCGTGGTTCGTAAATATCATTTCATAATTTAAATAAGTACTTAATTCATAGGTTGTGATAAATGCTACTTGGGCGATGATCCAATATTAGCATTATTAGCAAGTTCATTTTAGGAACGCAAGTAAAAAATGCAATTACAAACTCGTTACATAAAATTTACAATTAAATGTGAAAATATCCAAAGAGGAATTCGGTACAATACGAAAAAATATTTATTTGTACTTTTTATTTATAATAAATAAATTCTAAAAAGCTACATTTTAATTTTAGAAACAAAATATTAAGCTTATTTTTTTAAAACATTATGCAGAATGAAATTGCATTTTAAGAAACAAGGTTTTAGCTATAAGTTTTCCATATAAATACTGTAGATGTGTTAATATTTATGATTTATTTAAATCAAACAATAATTGCCACATCTGTTACTTTTTTCTATTATACATGATAGTTAACAACTTGGCAATTTTTTTAACGACAGTATCTCGTAAATAAGGAACTGGACATGCAATAAATAATAGGCTATAATAAATTTAATATCTAAATTATATCAGATTTTATTACTTTAAGTAAAGCTCTAGTTAAGCTGGTATATAATTTATCTATATAGTTAAGAGAGAAATTACACTCGAGCAAACGATCTAGTATATATCCTTGTCCATAAAACTTTACTTTTGAATCACTCGACGTCTGGAGAATATAGTGCGTTGCATATTAAAAAAAAATAGAATAATTTAAGCAAAATTTTGCAAAAAAAACATACAGAAAAAAATATTTTTAGAAATAAGTTTGTAAAGTAGTAATTAAATATAAAAGGCATAGTTAGAATAAAGCTTTAAAATGTTAGGTTTTCATGTCGTTCAAGCTAAAGACCCTAATAATAAATATGTAAAATATATTTTTTTCTTTGCATGATGGTCATAGATAATGATGAGGGTCGAATTAAATATATTTCTTGGACTTGCATAAGCCTAATTCATTTAAAAAAACAAAATGCGTTTTAACACGTATGTAAGTCCAAGTAATATCTTTTATTCATATTTTTTTTAAATCTAAATTACCCGACTAGACTTTGTTGAGTTTTTATTGACTCTCCAATATTTTACTCAGTTAATCACCTTTTTCGAGCTTATAATAGGTTTATTATATTTCGGTTTAAAACAATTTAATATTCTATATTTTAATTATAATTTTTATATAGCATTTAAATATTAGACGAACATCTTTTAATAAATTAGTTAAAGATGATTTGTCAAGGTTTAATGATGTATATTTTTCAAATGAGATACAAGTGAAGATCGTATCTGAGCATTGATTTTTAAATATAGCTTACAATAAATTAAAGCTCAATTAAATAAATATAAAAAAGTCAAGAACAAAGTTCAAAAAATTGTCAAATAAGTTTTGTGTTTAGCAGTTAAATACCTTTTTTTAAGCTTTAATTTGCCAACGTACAGATACTCCTGTCCTAGAAGTTATAAAATATTTTTGAAAAATTATTGTATAAGAATTTATGAAGTAGGCTTCCGACTTCAGAACAGATCGATTAAAACTAACAGAGCTATAGTTTTTTCTAATTTTTTAAAAACGTAACAACTTTTCTTAGTGGTATAGTGCTGGATTTCAAGAAATCAAAATATTATAAGCGTGACCTTATTATTAAACATTTATTTAATTTTTTTTATATTATTGGCCCTATGACAACACATTATTTACATCGGATAACTGAATTTAGTTAGAATCTTTTTGACCTCTAAACATTTTTCTTGACTAAGCACTTTTGCTGGACAAAATATTGTACATCAATTGCAAACAATGATTTACTTTAGTTAAAAAAAAAACTTTTCAAAATAACCGTTTAAATAGCTTGGAAACCTTAAATAATTTGCCTTCACTGTCTTGAAAAGTTTACCAAAGTAACAGTAATGTTTCCCATGACTTAGTTTATATAATAAAAATTATATATTATGCACAATAATATGAACTTCGAGAAAATTGACATGCTTCTGATGCACAAATGTTGTCAAGAAAATGTGGGTCAAAGAGTTACGCCAAAAATTTTCCAGTATTAAGCGTTATCTTTAGGAAATGGGTAGCTTTCGAAGTTTCGGGGTAGTAGTCTTATTTAAACAGTTTAAACTGCAAAAAATAAAACAGAAATATTAAAGTTAGTTGTTGAAGAAGAGCCAAATAATAGCAGCCGTTGCCCAAAAGTGTAAACGCATACTTTAAAAAGTGCTCTAAGTAACACCTTAAAAAACTAATTATTACACCAGTATTACCTACAAAAGGTTTAAGAACCTTTACCCATTGATGTATCCGTGTATCTTTCGTTTTGTCAATTTATTCAAAGTAAATAGTTCTTTAAAAAAATAGTAACAAATTTTGCAGCTCAAGAAAATAGTGCCGATTTAGATGTTTTACTTCATGTAGAAGAAAATAAAGGAATTTGCACCAGGCTTCTTGGCAAAGTTGTAGGAAAGGATCACAGCACAATTACAGAAATTTAAATATCATCCGTACAAATATCAAAGACATTAGGAATTAAGGGAAGGCGATGAGATCCGAAGAGCAGATTTTTGTTTTGAAGTTATGGAAATGGCGAATAACGATAGGGACTTCTTACGCAATATTTGTTTTAGTGACGAATGCACCTCCACATTAAACAATGAACCAAACGTTCCAAACATCACATACTGGAGCAAAGAAAATGAACACAGATTTGTATCTACAAGGACTCAATACCCTCAAAAGGTAAACGTTTGGGCGGGTATATTTGGACATCGGATTATTGGACCTTTTTTCTTGAATCACAATTTGGGAACAGAAACTTTTTTAGAACTATTACAAAATCAAGTGGGGCCGGCATTGGAAGAAGTTGCACCTGACAATCAAGACCTTTGGTTTCAAATGGATGGTTGTCCTGCACACAATTCACGAGAAGTATGGGAATACGTTCAAAATGTTTTCAATTGACTTACTATAGGTCCAAATTACACCATAAATTGGCCAGCTAGTTCTCCTGATCTTTCGCCAAACGACTTCTTCCTTTGGGATCATATCAAAAATGTTATTTATACAAATTTGAGTTATCAAAATTTAGAAAAATTAAAAGTTTCAATTTCAGCGGCATGCGATCGACTATCGGCATTTCAACTTCATAATGTAAGAACTGAATTTTATAACCGTTTAGGATATTGCTTAAAAGTAAACGGAGGTCTGTTTGAGCATCTAATTAAAAAACATTAGCTTTTAGTTTCAATGTGCTGTGTTAAAACGAATTTTTAGACAGTTTTTAAGTGTGTTTTTCACCTTCCTATGAAAATTGTTTAATTATGTAAAAATCTCATTATGTAGTTCCATGAAATTACTTGTATTTATTAAATGATTACAACCATTATTTTCTCTTCAATACTGTAAAACATGTTGAAATAACTAATACAAAGTAAAACGTCAATTAAAAAGTTGACAGGACATTTTATTTATTACTGGTGGATTCCTTAAGGTATGTAGCAGGTATACAACGATTTTACAAATAGTTTTTCTTAAATAACTTTTAATGGCCTTATGAGGAAAAAACAAAATTTAGTATGTGAGTTGATCTTATCAACATCTTCAAAATAGTCTTATACAATTTTGTTGTAAATTCAATAGGGGAGCCAATATTTCAATGTATCAAAATTTACATGGGATTTCCTATGGACGGTCTGGCGATGCACCACCCGGTATAAATCTATATTCTATTAGAGTTGCATATCAAAAGTTTTAGTTTTTTATAAATACTTAAGAAGGTATAATCATATCTTATTTTAACTTAGATAAATAGCTATCATGCAAAATATCTTAATACATTAACTAAACATTTGCTGTTTTACTTTGGAGACAAATAGAGGGTTTATACGCAAAGCAGATAACCTTTTCAGTAGTACTAATATATTGCATCTAATTTTATTTTTTAAAAAGTGTTTAAAAGTGTAAATGGTGATATTTTTTTATATTTTGGTTTAATAATGTCTTCTTAGTGCAAAGTTTTTAAAAAATTAATTTATATTCATATACTACCTATAATTTAATTTTTACCCTAATGCCAACCACCCAAGGGGTCCCATTTGTCTATAAACCTTACAACTATTTTTTGTTAAATAAACTCACCACAATACTAAAGACCATCCTTCAGTTAACTGATGTTCGCCGGTAAATGACAATACTTTTTCTGGTAAAAAAATCATTGGTTAAAGACATTATCTTCGCTAAAACGGTTAACAACACTTAAAATTAGTAATGTATGGAAACATATTTTAAAAAATATACGTAAATTTTATAGCATTGCATAAAACTTAAAACATGTTATCACATACCAAAGATTAAGTAGAAACCATTCAAAAAAGAGTAGTCTATAGGCTGAACTGTAGTGATTGCAACTCATAATATGTGGAAAAAATATGTAGAACTTTTAAAACAAGAATACAAGAACATCTAAATTTACAAAAATCTCTGTAACGATAGCAGATCAGCCTTTGGAGTCCATTTAAAAAAATTAGAACCTCATTCAATAATAAAGATAACTTTAAAATGCTACTTAATATTGAATTGATTATTGCTATTGTTTTAATCACAGATCATGTCGATGAAGCTAGGGAGATGCTGCGAAGGCTATAGAATGCGTCGAAAACGGTAGGGCTTAACATTAACACTAACAAAACAGAATTTATGATCAATCTCGTATTAAGTGAGGGCATACCGCTAAATGGTAGTTTTTTAAGACCAACCAGCTCATATAAATATCCAGGCCACGAAATCCGCATTGGAAGAGACAATCAGACCAGTGAGATAAAACCCAGAATTGGGCTAACATGGGGCGCTTTTGGAAAACTAAAACATATATTTACATCAAATATCCCTATATGCCTAAAAAGAAAGGTTTTTAATCAATGCGTATTGCCAGTACTTACTTACGGAGCGGAAACTCTTACCCTCACAAAACAATCTGTAAATAAAAAACGCATTCCACAAAGACGAATGAAAAGATTGATGCTGGGCTTTTCTCTTAGAGACAGAATCTCTAATAACCAACCACGCAAATGACAGGTGTTACTGATGCGATAGTGAGAATAACAAATTTAAAATAGAATTGGGCGGGCCACGTAGCTAGGATTGCGGATGGACGATGGACCAAAAGGATTTTGGAATGGAGGCCACGTTAGGATGCATATCGCAGGTAGTAGTTATTTAAAAAATAACGTCCGTGGTGGCACTACCGCGTTGCTAAAAGGTGTGTGAATCAATCATTTGCAGTCTTTCAGTGCTTTGGACAAACGTTGACGGAACAACAAGGGAAAGATGATGGGTTTTTAAACAATCTCGAAAACCCCGGCAAATCACGGTACTTTGGTACTTAGGTCTATATATTATAATATAATCCGTAGGATATAATATACATATATAATAATCCTTCGTGAGATGTCATAAAGATAAAAAAAAAGAGGACGCCACCAACGAGATGGTCCGACGACATCAGGAGAATCCGGACAAATTGGATAAATGCCGCACAGGACCGGCAAGGATGGATTGGATTGTGGGAGGCATATGTTCAGCAGTGGACGAGGCAAGGCTGAGATGATGATGATGATGATGATAATATTTGATATAGCAAAAAAATTGATGATTTAGAAAACATAGAAATTGCAAAGTTAGCAATATCTCGAAAGTTACTAGCCTAAATGAACCCATTGGTAGATAGTATCTGAAGACAGCACTTGTACGGGAAGTAAGGTTGTTATAGTGACTTTTTAACTTATGGAATTCCTATTATAGGTATTTACGTTATAAATACGAAAAATAATCGTTTACAGTGTAAGTGAGATGTTTACGGACAGGCGACAAAGAAGCCGGGTGTGGAATTTCTTTCGAAATGAATACTGTTTTCGGACGAATAATGTACAATATTTTCTGTTATACTGTACCGTCGAAATTTATGTTTTAAAATAATAACGTATTTTTAACCTGCTTTGTATATCTTCAAAATAATTAATTGTCTGCTTTCAAAACGATTTTTAAGATTTTTGTTTACTCGTGAAAACATCGTTAGTACTAACATAATATTTTAATTTAACGAAAAGATTGTATTGATATATCTAAGAAACGCCACTGTCCTGCTTTTATTTCTGTCAAGGTGAAAAGTAAAGTCAGTTGAAAATTAGTGTTATTTTACAAATATTTTCGGTAAAATTAACGAAATAGAAGAAAATGGTGAAAATCCTATTCCTGATAAAATTTTGCAAAAATCTAGTGAGGCTACAAGGCAGCTAGTACCAAAAATCGACAGAACGGTATGAAAAATAATTTTTTTTTTTTTTTTAATGAAAATATGAGAATAAAGTGGATTTTGTAAACAAAGACCAAATAAGGGCTAATCTTTATGATCTTGTATGTAAACATGTACGAATTTAAATAAAAATTTAGTAGTTGACTTGTTATTAAATTTGACAGTATTGAGTTTGGTAAAAAAGTTTTACTGGACTCGTCCAGTATTTTTTTTACCGGACTCAATACTGTAAAAGTTTATTTTTCGGACTAAAACCAATTATTTAAAAGTGCGTTTTACAGTACAGAATAAAATAAAAAAATATATATTAAAAAAAAACATTGTTATAAACCATGCCTTACCAACCTTACGGAAATGTAGAAATTGACTGATTAGAAATGTGTAATGTTTATAATTACCCGTATTGGTTATTCTAAGTCTTTTATTAGTGTTGTGAATTTTTTATGATGTATGTTTTTGGTGTTCTGACGCGGTTTTAGCATGAGCCAAAGTGATGTAAGTTTAGTTTTATTTTTCCATTTATTCATAATTTTTAAACAGCTTCATTTTTTATAAATATAAAACTGTCCCTCGATAAGAGTTGTTTAACCGACACTCGTCGGGTTCCCTAATAAATTAAACCTTTTTAGTGAAGTTAAGGTCTTTTAATTATAACAAATAAAAATATCTAGGTTGTTATAATGTAGATAAACTCGAAAATTAGAATTAAGTTCTACTGAAGACTTAACTTTATTACATTTCTATCTTTCTATAACAGATACCACTTTAAAATTGTATTTTTAGAAAATCAAATAAATATACTAAAAAAATAGGTACTTAGGACGTTTAAAAAAATATAGAAATTATCAATATTTATTAAAAATTCTGGCACCGACTAAACAAACCAATTTTAGAAATCATTAAGTTGTTACTATTATGATTTGTAAAAGTTTTTTGATAAAATATGTCTTATTTTTTAAAGCAACGTGACTTATGCAGTATGCCTTTTAAACGTATATATAGGGTGATTGGTAAGTAGAGGCGAAAAATGAAAACCCGAATTAATTTTTTAATTCTAGATCGAAAACCAAGAATACTTTTTTTGAAAATTTTTCTTCGTTTCCAAGACATTTCACTATAAAGTATTGCCAAAGAAAAAAATTTAAATCACATTTTGGGTGTCGCTAATTTTAGTTGGCGCTTTCAAACTATTACGTCATATGAAATCAAGTTAGACAGTTGTCAAAAGTTAGACACTTGCCAGGCTGCTTTGAAGGCATTGACTTCATGCTCTTTTAATTCAAAGCTGGCCGGGGAATGCCGACAATCACTAAACCAACTGGCCAAACACAACAGAGTTACTCTGGAGTGGGTACCAGGTTATGAAGGAGTGGAGGGCAATGAAATTGCCGATCAACTTGCCAAGGAAGGAGCACAGAGACCATTCTATGGACCTGAGACCTTCTGTGGCACCACTATAGGCCACCGCTACGAGGAACTCAGAACATGGGAAAAAAGTCAAAAAGAGACTTACTGGAACAACATCCCAGGACAAAGGCAGGCGAAAAGATTTATTTCGCATTCACCTAAGTACACAAAGAAGCTACTGGAACTTCAAAAAAATGAACTTAAACTGGTTACCGACTTCCTAAAAGGACATGGCCTTTGGAGGTATCACCTCAAAAAAATGGGAAAGACTGAGGATGAACAATGTCGGTTTTGTCACGAGGCAAACGAAACTGCACAAAACTGCACGAAACACATTCTCTGTGAAAACAGAGAACTGACCCGACAACGGCTTAAATACCTGGAAGGGGTATATCCTACTCCTAAAGATATTATTCAGCTTGCACCGCGTAGTATCCTGAACTTTGTTAAAGGTATAGGAATTACTGGGCACTAAACAACGAAGGGTATTCACAAAAGATCTCTCTAGGTCGAAGTGAAGGAGGGCTACACTAGAGCCGTTCATTACAATACAATACAATAGACACTTGTCAATCTGTTACTGGAAAAATCACAATACACATTAACAATATTACCGTATTCTTTGTTAATTAACTCCATTTTCTTGTGATTTATTCAGTAACAGATTGACATTGACAAAGTGTCTAACTTTTGACAAAGGTCAAACTTGATTTCATATGACGCAATAGTTTAAAAGCGCCAACTAAGATTAGTGAACCCACAATGTGATTTAAATTTTTTCTTTGGCAAAACTTTATAGTGAAATATCTGGAAACAAAGAAAATTTGCAAAAAAAGTATTTTCAAATTGGTTTTCGATTCAGAATTAAAAATTAATTCGTGTTCCATTTTTTGCTTCTCTATTTACTAATCACTCTCTGTATAAAAAAATTTGATACAGGATAAAAATGCAACCTAATAATAACAGACCCTTCATACACTTAACGTGTGAAGAAATATAATTATTTGACAAGAAATATAACAAGTGTAGCAGCCACAATAAATACTACGTAATAACTCACGAAGTTTTAACAATGTTTACATAGGTTAGATGCATACATTAAAAACTTAATTAAAAGACCTAAAAATAATTATACCTTGGGACTAAGGTAAAATTATATTTATTAGGAATGCGAAAATAAAAGGTATGGTAATATTTCGGACGTCCATGGTACGTTCGTACTTAGGCCTTAGCCTCGGTGGACTGCCTCAAGATGAAAAAATACCAATATAGTTTTACCAACATTTTTATAACACAACAGACACATTTACAGTTACAGCTACAGTTTATTTTAAAAAAATGTTGTTATTTTGTATGAAAGCTACTTCGTTATATTTCGTCCTTTTTAAAAGCTTTCTCTATTGTTTCCATTTCGGAGCATTTTACGAGTATATGATGTTGCTTTGACCAAAAGTGCTCGGCAATAACAATTACGAAAGATGTGCCATTAAAACCAATTATTATTTTATCCAAATTCCTGTTAGGAATTATTCAATTATAAGTGGTTAACCTACTCTTATGCCTTGTCTTTGTGACTTCCTGCTTATTTATTATCCTCGTCTTGAAAAGTATAGACATCGAAAACTGTAACCTGTAATGATGAGAGATGAAACGTTACAAAATATTTTTACTGTGACACAGTCAATTATTAATAGTATATTACATAACAAGTGTGGTAAGTAGATTTTTAGCGCACGCAAAGTGAAGTTTGCAAAACGAGCCAAAGGCAAGTTTTGCATTCACTTAAGTGCGCTAAAACCGTTTACCACTCGACTTATGTATAGTATTTTATCTACAACCATCAGGTTTTTTTGGGATAATACTTTTTCTTTGACGTTTATCCCAATTTTACACTAAAAATTAATTAAACTACCAGTTACCTGAATGGGAGTGAGCCATTGTCAAAATGACACCACCGCAAAAGAAAGCCATTTCAATCGGCAGGCGTAAATATAGGAAATGTGAGCAACTCGACTATTACGTTTAACTTTTAGGTATATTATCTGTATGTTAGGTAATTTACGTGGAGAGTAATAATTGTTAAGCGATGTTTAAATAAAAAGTCTTTAGTACAAATGATCAAGTAACAGTTACCACACTAGTGCGGTAAAGTGACACTTACCACACTTAAAATAGTGTTTGTAACCTTAGTTACCGCACGGTTGTAGATAAAATAATTTTCAATATCAAAGTATAGAATTTTATAATGTTATATAAATTTTATATAAATTTTATATAAGTCTTGTATAAAAAAAACTGGTAAATGAAAGCTTCTTTGAATCATCGTAGTGATACAGACTAAAGTTTAATTTAAACATGAAATGGAAATATTTAGAAGCCAAAAGGACTCTTTAAAGAAATTATTTTCATGCTTGGAATTCCTTTTAGACCTTTATATTTAATTTAGCTAGGTATGAGAGGTATAGAAATAATTTTGTATCCTATTTAGGTCCATGAAAACAACTGGAGCTTCGTACTAAAGGGAAAATAATTTCTACTAGAATAAATTATAACATTTTAATGGAAATTTGGTTTAGGCATTTAAGGGATTCAATTTTATGGCTTGTTGTGCTCTTCTAGTAAGTAGTTAGATGATGCCTAATAAAAAATATCATTTAATTTTATTGTACAACACAAATCACTTAGAGTTCGCTTAGGTGCTATGCGGCCCACTCCGGTAGAAGCACGGCATGTTGTTGTTGAGGCGTAAAGCCGTATCCACACCGAAAGCAACACATAGGAACATTGTGTTTATGTTGCTTGTTTGTGGAACTTGTCCCTGAATGTTTTTTTTAATTCTATAAAGGTTTTTATTGTTTACGGTTGCAGAAACAAAAGTTCCTATAAGTTTCTTGTTTCCATATTTCACGGTATAGATGAAAGGAAATTAAGGAACATTGGTAAACATTTTTGCTCGTCAGGCTCAGTGTGAACAGGTTGTAACTTGATTCGGAAACTAGTGCGTGGTATGTGTTGCGAGGATCGTCGTTTTATCGTATTTAAATTTTTTTATAGTTTATATTAACAAAAAAGTTAACAACATGTCGTTCAAGTGGACAACAGAAAATATTATAAATTTAATTGAACTGTACAGAAATGCCAATTGTTTGTGGAAGTTATGAGGCGTACGACGCCCTGTGTATTTCTTTCTAAAAGAGTAGATATAGTCCAACATTTACAGACTTTTTTTTCCTATTTTTTAAAATAATGACAATTGCAGCCACTGCTGCCTGTAAATTGTCTTCGCACCACATTGTTTTTCAATATTGAAACACACACTACATCGATGTAGATGGAACGTTTCTTGTTGCAGCAACACAATGACACTGTAACTAAAATAAGTTTTTTGGTGTAGACAGAATGTTAACGATAATTTTGTTGTTGATTCTGTTTCCTAAGATGGTTACGGCAACCAGCAACAAAATGTTTCTCTGTGTTTCTTTGGTGTGGACATACCTTAAGAAGAGAAGAGCTAAGTTCTAAGTGCAAAGTTTTTATTTATTTTTTTAATAGTGGGATATTTAATAGAATGCCTTTTAAAAATTTCTGTAAAGTATTGTTGTAAGGCATAAAAAACAACCAGAATTAATGCAAATATTGCACAAGTTTTTTAGCAATATACCAAAAATCCCGAAATTTTCTTAAGAGGGATAAAAGGTAACAAAGAGGATTCCTAAGCTCATCAGGATATTAAAAAAATTATTTATACGCAGGTAAGCTACTGCTTAAATTGGAACTAGAAGATCCTACCAAAGGTATACATTTTTTGCAATTTTCTCATTTTGTACGACTAAGATGTAAATATGTTTTAAAAAATTAAGGAAATGCTCAAATACATATTCCTAATAAGAAAATGTAAAAATTATAACACTGTCATTATTGGGCCGAAACCATTATAAATAATTAAGAGAAAAAAGAAATTTTTAAAATT